>BMAW01035302.1:1180138-1223404 GCA_019974015.1 Nephila pilipes | reverse complement strand
AATAATAATAATAATGATAATAATAATAATAGATAATAATAATAATAATGATAATAATAATAATAATGATAATAATAATAATAATAATGATAATGATAATGATAATGATAATGATAATAATAATAATAATAATGATAATGATAATAATAATGATAATGATAATAATAATGATAATAATAATAATAACATCCTAAGTTTTAATTTTTAACATAATTATTATATAATTTATAAGCATATTTAAATAATATAAGTATTACAACACTGATATTGCAATTATATTAAAAAGACATTTCTGCTTCCACTATTAAGAAAATTTAAACATCTTTTTTACAACGTTTTTCTGAATTTCACTTGGTGTGTGTGTGTGAGTGTGTGTGTCATCAAATTTTCGATCGTTAATTTAACCAACTTCCCATCAAGCTAGAGCTTTGAAATTTCGGGAATCGTTCGTACTGGCCTAACAATGCAATATTTAGACGTTTGCGAGAAGTTTTAACTAATATTTCAATAATTTTAATAAGTCAAAATATTCTTTCCTCTCGGCGCTTTTAGGATTGAGGAAAAAATTTCTTTCCCCCTCTGGGATCACCGGGCACTCCCCACACCACATCAGGCCTCGTAAAACTATTGTACTCACAAAGGGGAGATACTATCTCCCCTTTACTATCTCCGAGATAGTAAGGGTTGCTGACTTTTAGACAGTAATCATTCGCAAGAAAGAAAGTTTCCAATATTTGGCACCATGTCTTATCACAATAATTTTTTCTGAATTCTGGTTCCCATTTTTTTTAATAGAATGACTTACAAATTTTCAAATGCTTGTTTTGATTTTATGAGTATTATGAATTTTTTAATACGCTCACAAATATCTCTTTTAGTAAATTTTAAAGTTAAAAATAACCAACAGTTTTAACTAATATTTCAATAATTTTCTTTAATAAACTTTGCCACCATATAAAAACGTTGTTTTTAAAAACGTTGGTTTTTATATCGAATTATTCAACATTGCTTTAAACATAAACGGAAATAATTAAAATGTACTAACTAATCTAAAAATCGCGAGTTGTGAACAAGAGTCTCATTTCTCTTGAATCATGTTCATGATAAGCTAAGCTCTTATTATCAATGTTTTGTAATGAAACATTGCCTATTAATTGTTATTTACCGACTAGAATTTCTTCTGGGTGAGATAATCATATTAAATTTTTTAACGTTTCAGTCGGACACTTACCCTGCGATTTTAATAATGAAATTAATCAATTGTAATATTATAAATTTTATTCATTAGCTATTTTAACATGTGTTACAGACTCGTATTCTATTAAATGAATTAAAAATTGAAGAAATAATAGACGTAAGAGTATAATTTATCTCTCCCCTCTTATAAAATTCAGTGCCCTATCTATCGCTCAATTCTGGCTGTCTTCCTAAACCATTGTATATGTAACGAGAATGAGTTGTAAGGGGAAAAAAATGAAAAAATAGACATAGACAAAATAATGCTTATGCCCAGATAATTCTTCTTGGTCCAAAACAGAGAAAAATAAAATTTTATACTCTTCCATTTTAGACTGAGTTATTTCTATTTTGTGTAATCGTGAATTATTTGATTGTAAAACTTTTAGTCTATAAAAGAATACGGGGAGGGAAATAAGTTTTAGATATTATTTATTAAGTACTTAAAGCGCGCAATATCACAAATCAAGACTGAAATAAATTATGGTAATAAAATTTGCGCTCCTCATAACTAGCAAAATACTTTTGTATTCATAAAAACACTGTGGTACTCTTCTGATACTAAGTAGTGTAACACAGTGTGTTTTTAAAAAATGCGTTGTTGTATGCATTTTATCTAACAGTCTTTTTATGAATAGTTTTAGATGAGCTTCCGTATTCTCTCGAAGACTCAATAAACAAAATGAAGAGTAAGGATTATGATTTTCTCGATCACAAGGATCTTCATTTCGATGAAGATTTTGCAGAAGTTATGAAAGTGTTCGAAGAAATCCAGGTAAGTAAAACTACGAGGGTTATCGAAATGTTTTAGTTATTATTAGGAAATAACCGAGATATTTGGATATAATTTATTCAGCACGTTGACCCTTATGAACATAATGCTATAAATCACAACAAATCTTAGTTTTTGAATTCAGGAAACCGTAGCTTGAAGGAACGCATAGTATGGAAAAGATAGAGCTCAATCTGCTGAATTCTATAGTGACGACCTTCGAAAGGTTGAAATGGTTGGAGACATGTTTAACTGTGGTTGCTGATTATGTAACTGGTCGGGTTGCGATAGCTTCAATTTCTTTACAGAAGCTGTCACAATCCCACCAAAAGAATTAGATGATCCTGAATTAAGGCATCTGCGTATATTTGAGAGTGTCAATATTCATAAGTTTTGTTATTGGTTTCCATGTTCAAATAGAATGATTTTATTTTAAATAAGTGTTAAATAAATTCGTGTTAAATAAATGCAAATTCCAGTAGCCCCACCTCCTTAACGTCAAATCTGACGTATAGAACTTATCCAATTAAAAAGGAGAGATTTCTGTAGTTAAGGTGAATGAAGATACATGAATATGAGAAAGAGAGAATGAATGTAATTTGTTAAACTGAGAAGACATTATTGCTCTGCTACTGTTTTTTTTTTGTTATTAATTTATATTTTGTTTGAATAAATTATTTTTTATGGAAAAACTTACCATCATTTCCTTCAGTATTGTTATATGTTAATATATTTTAGAGTCGATTCATGAAACAGATCTTACCCACATCACAAGAAACCCTGTCCCATCGCAACGAGAAAATATAGATTACCTTTATAATTTTATTTATCTGAATGAATATGAATATACGACGTATTGAACAGATGTCTAATGAATAATTAACAAAAATTAAGTTTCTACCTTGATTATTTTTATGATAATTAAAATCATTCGATACCCCCGGATAATAATTGAAACTTTACGATACTGCGGGTTATTTCAATCTACAATCTCCTTAAACCAAACAAATCAACATGAATAGCTGTAATTTACAATGAGCGATTAATATGCAAAATAAATTTTATTTAGATACCTCAACTATTTCTTTGTAATAATTAAAACTTTATTTACACCCACGTATGTACTTACGACATTTTACATACTTAATGCCTAACTGTATATGTCTAGTACACTATTTATCAAAAATAAAAAAAATGGACCATTTGTTTTTTACTTTCCTTGAACAGAAAAGTATAACAGCAGCTTTTGATGAAGAGTTTACCTCCATAAAATCCACCATTTTGTCCTTAAAATTCCTCGACAAATTAGCCTTGCTACATTTACCAGGAGCAAACATGAATGAAAAGTACTTTCAAGTCCTTAGGGAGTACAAAAGAGAATTGGAAGACATTGGATTGCTTTTCAAGAGGCAAAAGCAAGATCCGCCTTTGCCAAGAAATTATCCTCCTGTTGCTGGTATGAAAGCAATTCTATTCATGTAAATTTAGCAAATTTTGAAATGTTTTTAACGTAAAATGGTTTTATTATTGCTTGCGATGTTTAAACATTGCATGGTAAGTATTTAGTTTCCATTTCATGCGAATAATCATTTTGATTACCATTTTTTGATAAAGCTAAAATAAATTTGAATATTTTAAATTATGATTCTCCAATGAGATAATCTATCTGTTCACTCAGGAGTTACAAAATGAAAATTGATGATAAGAGAATTAACTTACTGATTATTATTTTATCGAAGTGAACAGTCTCATAATACTTCAGAAATAATAATTTTTTTTATTCAGAGGAAAAATTTGTTACGCTAAATAGTTATTGGTAAAATAAATACATTTTAATATTAAAAAAAATATATTAGAACTTTAAGTGCTTTAGAAACAGAATCCTGTAAACATTGACATAAAAATAATTTTTTTAAAATTATATTTCGTAGATATTTGGTCCTTTTTCAAAGTATGTTTTATCTATGGTTATTTGTTAAAGTACTTTTATATATTAGTATCTTACAAATTGATGAATGAAATCTAACAAATAACCACGCAGAGCCATTTATTGATGATATTTATAAGAAAAGTAAAACACAAAATATACAAACACGCACTCATACAACTCAGAAACACAATTATTTACATAGAACACAAACTAATTTGAGATTCATAAGAAACAGAAAGTAACCAAATACAATTACGAAGTAGCAGTTTCAATTTGTTTGCTTAAAATAGTTACTTAGTTCGTTTGCCTTATTAATGGCAAGGCTTCACGGTAAATGCATAACGACAATTATTCCATTTTCTTCTTTTTCACCCATTTTATTTTAATGGT
The DNA here is from genome assembly GCA_019974015.1 of Nephila pilipes. Lineage (NCBI taxonomy): Eukaryota > Metazoa > Arthropoda > Arachnida > Araneae > Nephilidae > Nephila > Nephila pilipes. The sequence goes on along the minus strand of BMAW01035302.1, from coordinate 1,219,076 downwards.
CTATAAGCTTTATACTTGAGACATACGTGTTCAGTCTCAACAGTAACGTCAAAGAAAACATTATTACTTCTAATTTGTATTTATAATATGCTTAGAAGCAATTAACTGAATGTTAACGTCACACATGGAAGCAAAACGAGGGGTATTGGCGACGGACCTCGTAATTCTGAGCTACGATCTAATGACGACACTTGAATTGTCACCTCACTCTCCAAATTTCAACACCTCACCATTGTGAGGACTTAGAGCCCTGACAGTGTTTTGTGCATCTGTCCCGGAACATGATGAGTCTGTAGTGCTATCAGGACTCGATACCCTCAATTTCATTGCAACAACGGTAGCTACGAGCTCGTGATCTTGATTACACGGTTACAGCGGCCATATGCTTAGGGGCAAAGCGAAGAATGATTGGACGATTAGAATAAACGTGCGTTTGAAGCGACTTAAGGGTTTTTAGCCACGGTCAGTAATTTTGAGCCACGTGTAAGTGACATGGAAAATAAGGACGTAACTAAACATGCTAGTAAAAGTTTGTTCTTGTTATTCCGATCAGTGTACTTTCTAAATTAGATAAGAGTCTAAAATCTTTTCATTTACACGTTCTTATTACGTTTACATAAAACTGTTAAAAAGTCTTATGACTTTACGAAGTATTCATATTCAGGAATGGAGTCTGTTTGATAATTAGGCCTTTTTATTTAAAATAATCCAAAATGTTTCTAACATTCAATTTCAAATTCAAGATCCTTTTGATCCCATAATAAAAGTATATAAATTATCTCTCTTGTTGTTTAGTGAACAATCTAAATTAACTATCAAATAATAGACGAGATAGATAATTCAAAGCAATGTAACACTTAATAACAATACAAATGTTTCTCTTACAGGGAAAATAAATTGGTGTAAGCAACTGAGACATCGTATCGAAGACCCTCTGAAAATTTTAAAGGAACGATGCGGTGTTTTGGATTCAGATTTAGGAAAGAAAGTCCAACAAAAATACAAAAGATTCCATTCTATGCTCGTTAAATATGAAACAGAAGCTCATCGACATTGGTTTCAAGAGGTAAAAAACAGATTTCTGTTTCTGTTTTGATAACTCCGATGTTTTGATTTTATTTGGCTATAATAATATTCGAGCAGACGCGAGTATGTGAAAGATACACTCAAGTTGAATTCGGTTTGATATCTTTAAAACAGAGAGCACTGCAAACGCCCGTGTATACACTTGGCTTTATTCTACCCGCTCACTTTATCTACTTACAGTCCATCTGAATTTAGAGGCATTAACAAAGCTGTGTGAATTATATTTCACATTTATGCACAAGAAAGACTTGTCTGTCAGACAGGCAGGCTTTCATCGTTCCGTTCTTCAGTAAATCAAATTGAAAGTTGACTCTTGGGAAGAACAAGATGACGTTACAAAAAAATTTTTTCGATGTCACATCACAATTAATTTTTGTTTTTAAATTTTTTAATATTTCATCTTGGATGCTCTTTGAGCATGACTAAAGCATATCTGAACTTAGATCTCCGCAAGTCTTGCATGGCGCGTAGCGCCCTGTGTTCTTTCTAGTTTCAACAAAGTCTGCGTGTATCAACAATTGTATGTTAGAGATACGCGCAATGGTTTAGGTAAGTTTTTGTTATTTGTGGAACTACTTACGACCAACACTAAAGAAAACTACTTTGAATTTGAAGGACACAACTTCAACAGCTTGAAAATATCCCTGTGAAAGGAAGCGTTTATCACAGAAAGCCTACTTCTCTGCAAAGTGAGCTTACAATTAGAGTTTGAAAAAAAAAAAAAAACCAAAAGTAAGCGTTGCATATCTGAAAGACGTCAGGAAAAAAATTGCTAGTCCCATCAAAAAGTAGTCATGAGGTTGTAAGGTTTTCTAGAAATTTATATATTTGAGCACTGTAAACACATTTGCGACTGCAACGTTTAGATTTAATGACTAAAAAGATTAATTTATTCCTTTTTTATAACTAAATTCATATTCTCTCTCTTTTTTATCCTTTTTTAAATTATAAATGTAAATGATTAAATAATCCACGATTTCATTTTTTTTTTTTTTTTTGCCATTTCAACATTTTTTTTGTCATTATATTTAATTTTTTCAGTAATGTGTAAAATTGTATTTGCAATTCAATTTATGATTTTATGACGTGGTCATGGAGGACCAGTGTTCCTCTGACGCTTGAGTCACGGAAAGCCACTTTGCAAACAAAACGCCGTGCCAGAAATATTTAATATGATATATGCACCCAACAATTTATTATTGGGGGGGGGGGAAGACATTAACTTCAAACATGACACTAAAATTTGGAGTAATGTTTGAGAGACATCTTATTTTTTCAACTCACTCTATATACACTGTATACAAATGTTTATTACAGCGTCATCTCTTGGCACAAACAATCTTACCACACTGAGTGTTCACAATACTCTGTGGTAGTAACACACTGGGGTCGTAACTGTCATTTTATTTTATTTTTTTTCTGTTTCTTTGAATAAAGGAATAATTAAAAACATTTACATTAATAAAGAATGCTTGATAACTCATAACTAATTGCAAAATAATTTCACAAATTAAACTCCAAAAAATTCACAATAACATGAAAGCGAACCTTCCCTGTTGGCAAAAAGGAAGTGCTTACAGGAAGGTTAACTTAACATTCGAGCAACATGATGGTTATCAGCGACTGTGATCCATTCCACTCTCCGATAGATATAAAAATTACAAGATATGGAAAAAAGCAATGCACAGTTAAATGAATACTTCTAATCCTTGCTGTCATACATGATTTTTTTTCTTCCTGAATTACCTGTACATTGTGTATAGTGGATTTGTAAATATATCTATGGTAATCTGCTATATATAGTATATTTATTGCTACGGATTTATACAATTTGTCTCTTCTTTAACTTAATAAAGTTCAATTAAATAACTAGGATAAAACATAATATCTTTTACATAGAATTTATAAAGGGGTTTCCTTTCAATTTCTTAAAAAATATAAAACATTTGTTGCAAATAAAATTTTGTAAAATCATCAAAATATAATATTAAGAAAATTCGACTTTTAATTCATGTGACGGCAGCAAAAGTAGAAGAAATAATAGGAGAGGAAATATATTTAAGAATTAATCTTTGACTAATTTAATTTAAATATTATGAAATTATAAAACATGGTAATATTCTGTTAGTTGATTATTGGTATTTCAAAAGATTATGAAAAAAATGAAATTATGTTACATTGTTGTTGCTCAAAATAAAAAAAAAAATAAAGATGAACCTAAGGGAAAAGAACTTTTAAATTTTGTTTTGAAAAGAAATTTCAGTTTACTGAAAGAAATCTCAATTTCATAGCCTTTCTAAAAGTGCATGGATTACGTAGAAATAATTATTCAGTAAAATTATTTTTATATTTTCACATAGTCACTTAAAAGTTTATTTATTTCCCATACATTATCTAAATTAATAATTTATTTTAAAATATTTTCTTGATAATTAAATATGATGCTAATTATTCAGTTTTGTAATGAACTAAATTATATACCAATAATTACGAAACTATTTAACTTATCTAACATGAATACTAAGTTCACAAATTGAGAAAAATATCATCATAATGAAATTTTAAGATTAGTTTATTCTTGTTCAGGAAAAAGATCATGAAGACATTATCTCATCTAATATGAATTAGAAGTTAGCAAATTGAACAAAATATCTTCGTAACGGACTTCTTAGATTAGTTTATCCTTGTGTTCGTGAATAAATTAATAACTAAATTAATTAACTCGTTTAATAAAATAAAAAGCTAACAAATTAAGCAAAATATCTTCATAACAGAGTTTTAAGGTTAGTTATCCTTGTTCTGGAATAAATTCATGACCAAATTGATTAATTCATCTTATATGAATTGGAAGTTAACAAATGGAGCAAAATATCTTCATAAGGGATTTTTTTTAGATAAGTTTATCCTTTTTTATGTATACGCTAATGACAAATTTGAATAATAAGTCAACAAATATTGCAAAATATATTCCTCGTGGAGTTTTTAGATTAGAGTTTATTCTTTTTTATGAATAAACCAATGACTAAACTCATTTAAACTGCTTCACCTTTTTGAATTAATGATATTTGTAAAAAATGAATCCAGGCTTCTATGTTGGGCCAGTGCCTGCTGATAAGTCTCATAGAGGAGGACGTGGACACTCGAGAAATGGTCCTAAACAACAATGAGCAACTCTTCGTACTCATACGGGAAACAGATATAATGACACAATTGAGCCTAGAGGTTCCTCCAGTCGCAAAAACTGCTTTCTATCAACAAAAGAAACTGAAACAATACAAAAGTTGCTTAGAGGTAAGGAATTAATTTCATTTCTTACATGAGTTGGTTATAAAATGTAAATCCCGATCCTTTATTTTCCATCTGAAAAAATAATGGTTTTGAAGTTGAAAGGATATTTTTCGAATTGAATTTCACAGTTTTTTGAAACTCGCTATGTAGAATAAAGGTTGAAAAATTTGAATAACATTTATGTTTCTATTAAAATGGAAAGTAATTTTACTTAAAAAGTAAAATTATTTTCTGTTACTATCAGTTACTTTAAAATCAAAGCCAACACATAGTGTATGGCTTTGATTTTAAAGTAATGGATAGTGTATGGCATATAAATAAATATCTTCCTATATGAAGGAACAAACCATTACGTGCTACTAATAAATCATTACGGGACTTTAATAATGATATTTTTTGAAAGTTATTGAGTGAAGTTTAGTTTAGTTTTTTTTTATTAACGTCGCACTAGAAGCAACACGAGGGATATTGGCGACGGACCTCGTAATTTTGAACCACGGTCAAGTGATGAGTTATTGAGTGAAAACCACAACAAAAGAGGATGATTGAAATTGATGAGATGTATATTATTAGAATAAAATTCGTAACTAAATGTTACAACGATACAATTTAGGTTATACCACACAGAAATCTGATAGAATTTTCTAAGAAAAAGATTTAAATTATTTAATACATTTACGAACTGTCTGTTAGTATTGACAATTTAAAAAATTCTTCATTAAAGAACATGTTAACTTTTCTACTTATTTAAATAGAAATTTGCTTCTATATTTATGCGACTATTCAAATTTAAAATATATATGGAATTTTGATCTACTCGTAATTTTAGTATAGTCATTATACTACAATATGATGTACTAATTTTTACGCTATTTCCTGTCATCACGCAATTTAATAATATTAGCAATATTTTTGTTTCCGGTTGCATAATATTTTTATTTCAGTAAAGGGTAATAAATATAATGTATAATTTTTTACCTAGTTTTTGTGTAGTTTCGATGAAACATATATACAAAATTATTTGAAGAGTTAAAGTTTAGGATTATCGCTCAATTTAATAACTTGCGTTAGGGAATTTTTTACGGTTTTATCATAATTATTAGTATTAATTGTATTAGGACTGGTAAATTGAATGCATTTTATAATTGTATTATTCACAATTCTTTTTAGTATTTTTAATATGAAAACTTTTGTTTTAAAATTATGATAAATATTACATTACTGTTGTACTATAAATTACATTATTAGCTGTTCTTATCTTCGAAAATATTTGAAAATGTTTAAAATAGTTCAAGATACTTTATTTTACATCAATTTGTACAATTACGATGAGAATAACATTTTATCATTTACCAAAAAGAAGAAAAAAAATGTGTTCTCCTTTTTACCAGAAATTGCTGAAGAGACACAAGGAACTGAGAAACTTATCCCGAGAAGAGCTGATTCCCCTTTTGGAAATTCATTTAGAAATTCTGGACGCTGTCTTACGACCAGGAATGACTACAATCACTTGGTCAAGCTTGAATATTGATACTTTCCTTGAAAAATACAGCGAATCAATAATTCATATAGAATCCCTTTTTGACAGGTAATATAATCCACATATGTTATACATGAAGATAGTAATAAAAGTATTGATTTCTGATAACAAAGGGCGTTTTTAAGATAAGATGACGTAACCATTGTATGTTGCCATCTGATAAAGGGGAACAAAACAAAATTTGGTACTGATTCATACGTTAGATTTTGATTTGGTAGCCATTCCTATGTAAAAATTTGACTTCATTAATTTCAAGTCGTTATTTAGCAGCGAATTGTTATCGTCGATGAGACCTGGATTCATCAATAAACATTGGAAATCAAGCAGTAATCATGGAAACAATCGGGTACTTCTGATGAATCTGTGACCTCAGAAGCTTCCCCTTTACAGTGAACTACTATCCTCTCTTACCCTAGGCACCCTAGTGATCGTTTTCTTTTCAATGGGATTTACTGTCTTGATTTCTAGAGTATCACGGGGGACGCACATTAGGATACCCTAATGACCATTCTTTATGTTTTCGAACCTCCTCCTTTTCAATCTATTTAAATCTTTTGCTTCATTTTTTTCAGACGTTTAGATCCCAGTTACATCTTGTTTGGAGCAGCATAGTCATATCTGGATCTTGCGCTATTAAACTTCACCATCACTCGCTCACTCCAGTGAATCTGCACTAAATAAGATGACCTCATCGGTTAAATAATTACGGTAACGATTTTTTGAGATGCTGAGAGGGTTATACTCGTAAGACTTCTTAGAAAAAGGATGTGACGTCTTATTATCTGTTTCGTCTGTCATCTTAAAGTTTAATCCAGAGACCTAAATTTCAACTTTAAGTCAATTAATTAAAATAGTCAATTATATTCAAAATATCGTTGTTTACTCCTCAAATAAGGGAGCATTTCTCCACAGTTAAGTTCCTATCCGCAAGTTACTAACATCTTCTTTAATCTATCAGAGAATACGCTTACCGGAATTTGAAACGATTACCTCCTCCGAAAGTGTTGACCTCGAATCTCCCCAAATCCTCTATACACACCAGAAGACTTCCGAGCACACCACACTCATACACCGTTCTTATTACTATAAACTCTCCTTTCATTTCAATTTTCAGTCGGTTCAATACTGCTTTATTACCTCAATTACTCCACCTCTGCAATTTTACTTCACTTGCATCATTTCGTTTCATTTGATTGGGAAGTAGTTGGGAACTTAAAATTCAATTCTCAGTCGCTTTAATAATAATTTATTACCTCAATTACTCCACCTCTGCAATTTTACTTGATTTGCATCATTTCGTTTCATTTGACTGAGAAGAAGTTGGGAACTTAAATAAAAAAACTAGAGAGAAAGCCGAAATCTTAATCGAAGGGGGGAGTTCGCGAATAGCCCATGTTATAAGAGAAAACGAATAGTGGACAGTACTACAGTAGTTACTCCGCTCCCATTCCTAACTCCTCGTCCATAATACGGGTACTTCTTGAGCCACCTTTGTATTATTGGAAATAAATAGTTTTTTTTTTTGAAATATATATTTATTGTTATAAATAGAACATGATCTCAAAAACTAGCTTTATGATGGAAAGGGACATTTAAATAACTGAAGCAACATGTAAATGTTTATATTTCAGACTTTGTAAGATTTTGAACCACAGAGTGGATGAAACGTTAGCTCAAGTAGCAGATGTTGAGCTGTGTCCATTACCCCCAGAAAATCCAGTCACGATTCAGGCGTTTTCTACCACTCTTTCAGTGAGTATAAAACATACGAATTTTCGATAAGGTTCATTTGATTTTCCTTCATTACAAAAATGTATATAGTCTCAAAAGATGAATCAAATTATTAACACATGCAATCGTCATATTAATTTTTTATTATAATGTAAAACAACAAACAAACGTCTGCATCTTGTAGAATTTTCATTTCTTAAACACTCAAGAACCAAATACTCTTCAACGAAATTTTAATTCTTCCCTTGTTCTAAATAATTAGACGTTTAAGAATGATATTGTTAATTCTCTATTTTTAATGAAACACATTTTTGTAAATTACACATTTTGTATTCATTTAAAATGAATACAAAACTTTATTTTCAAGCCTTTCATTTCCACGTATATTAGTTAATGTCATACAGTTTAGGTATACATTGGACTGCTGCAATTTCATTAATAATTCAGCTGCTTTAAATTATTTTAGAGTGCGCTCCGCATTACAATAATCTTGGGAAAATATTATGAGGTCCATTTATAAAATGTAAATTTATACTTATATATGCCGACTTAATTATTTACGATCATTTCATGGAATAATAAACTTTCTTGTTAAGTAAATTCTTTTTATTACACCTCTAATTAGATTGTGATTATCTAGTATAAGTCAAGCATTTTCCACCTCTCATCCGAAATGTATATTTTATGAGGGGGGTATCGTAGGATTTTGATTATTACTAAAAATAACCAATATATCTGAATAAAATTTGTTCTGTATTTTAACTGATCCTTATGCATATAAAAATCAATTAACATGCAGATTGAATTTATCCAGAACCTTAGTTATTTCTTTATAATACTAAAAGCTTTACGTCCACCCTTGTAGTTTTACTTACCTGGATTTCTTCGAACTCTTTCATAACTTCGGTTATGTTGAGATTTCAAAATGTACCTATTTATGGCATATGGAAATTTATCGACTAACGCCATTTGACACGAATCTAGCATGCTAATCATGAATCTATAGAGGTAATCCCCTGTCCTTGCCAGCATAAGGCAGTCGGTAGCAACCATCCATGTTGATATTGTGTTCCAAGCTGCCATATTCAGGTGTAATACCACAACTGCATTCCATATTCCAATGTGGTGGTGGACGTATTGAGCATTTCCGATTGTAAATCATGTTAAATAAAAATGTCTCATTTCACAATTATAGCCTTTTTGTTTGTTTTCACCACCATCGCTACAGAAGTATCAACAGTGCCAACTATTGTCAATATTTTGAACCTTTGTTTACTTTATAGGCCTCTGCAGCTGAAGGTGCTGATTTCTTGGAGAAAAGAAGCCATGCGGTTGAGGACGCTGTGCAAGAAGTCATCGAGGTTTTTGTTAAAGAAAGCACTTTCAATGAAGAAGAAGAAAAATGTAACTATAATAATACAAAATGGAGAAAAAATGAGCAAAATTTTAATGAATATGTAACTCCAGCTAGTTTTTGATAGTTTTTCCATTATAAATCTTTTATCCACTTCTCTTATAAGTCTTACAATTCATGTGTTCCTACTTTACATCATAATTTATTCATTTTCCCTTATAATTCATATAGTCACACTTTCCATAAAAAGCCTAATAATAGATGGTCACTAAATTACACAGTCAAATGAAGAGGAATACAGGTGAACTAAATTAGTTTATTTTTGCTCATGTTATGAATGTTTAAATTTTGGCTTTGATATACTCTCTATAATGCTACGTTGCTTAAAGGCTCGTGAATTATCGTTTGAAATATTAAATTCAACTACATCTTACTGATCCCTAGGATTCGAGTGAATAGAACAACTTGAATTGAAGGTTCGATACCTGAACCCCTTTTCAATCTCTTTTAAGTTCCCTCTGGACGCTTTTTTAGTTTTGAACAGGTAGTTTCGACATACTTGACTCGCCATTACCAAGTAACTACCAACCTCAATATTAAATTCTTCTCATCTTACTTATGCATCTGATCGAATCTATTAATAACTTAAATCTAATCTACATTAATCACGTTTCGTTTTATTGGATGGTATTTTGAATTCAAACACAATCAGAAAGAAATTCCAAAAATTAGCTAAAAGGAAAATCACGATAGTGTTCAAAGTAGCAAATATTTATTTGAAAAATAGTTATTCAATGTATCAAGGTTTATTTTTTCAAATTCCTTTTATTCTCGTTCTATTGATTCGATATCCGAATGTAATATAATTATAATTATGTTGTTTTTAGAATTTAATAGTTCCTAAGGATGTAAAAATTAGAGTCATGCATAGCTTTCAAAATGCTTAAAAATCTAATTAAGTTATTTAATTCGTTTGTTTTATGTACCAAACTTTTATCTCAAATAATTGAAATCTAATATTTAAACAAACCCAAAACATTTTTTCCAAATAAAAAAAAGCCTTCAAAAATAATATAATTGTTATGGTAGAATTTCAATGATTAAATAATCTTTTATTTTTCTTATAATTGTTGTTAGATTGTATATAATAAAGAGTACCCAATGCTGAAATAAGTTAGTTTTTAACACTTGCAGCTAAACAACAAAAAAGAAAGATTACCGATGTGTCTGTGGGACTGCAGCAGCAATGCAGCAAAAAACTTTTAGAAAGTGTCATTGCATCAATATGTGATTCTTTAGAAACACTGTTATACAGCACCTCTTACAATGGTAAGATTTTTACTGTAATTATTAAGAAATACATTGCTCTTTCGGCAAATAAATCGGTTCAGAGCGCCATCTAATTATTGGAAAATCACTGATAGACTGCATTTAAGCAGCAAAAGCGACACATTATTGTATAAAATTTAATACAATACACACAAATAAAGTAACAAACATGCGTAATAACTAAGACTACAAAAAATGTACTATTTTGTATTGATACCCTTCATTATTCCACTGATGTAGAAGACATAAAACAACGTTTGTAAGGACTGCCACCTGGTGCGAAAACGCAAGATTGTTGGCAACGCCGAAAAGGAGAAGTACCGGATTATAAATTGAGTATTGTATTAACAGTTTAGTTTGTATAATTTTACAAATGTTGGATTATCTTTTACGATTGAAGAATTTGATATTTTTGATAGTACAAAATTATTTGGTGTGAATCGAAAAAAAGCGTTTTAAGGAAAATGAACAGATGCTATATGAAATTTTTCGTGTTAGTTCATAGTCGAAAAGTTGAAACGAACTGATTAAATTCCCGCAAAATGTATATATATATATATATATATATATATATACACTGCTGGCCACAAAAAATGCAACACCTAGAAGGACCAGAGATATCACAGAGTAATTTATTCGGCAGATAACATGATGTACAAAGATTAAATGATTAAAATTACAGCCTCTTGTGAAGTGAGGATGATGACAAAATCAGTAGTTAGTGTATCCGCCCTTGTTGATTTTAACCGCTGCCACACTCCTCGGCATAGAATCAAAGAGGCTTTGGATGTATCCTTGGGCTACAGCGATCCATGCGGCTTCCATATATTGCCAAAGTTGATCTGGTGTAGCAGCGGGTGGTGTATCCCGGGCCAGTCGTTGTGCAAGCATGGACCACACATTTTCGATTGGCGATAGAACGGGAGAACAAGCAGGCCAAGGAAGCAATTCAATCTGATGGGTAAAGAAGAACTCTTGAACATTGCCGACCATCGTGATGTTGCAGGCAGAAGCAGTATTCGTCAGTAAACACAATGCCGTTCCATTCCGTTGTCCATGTCCGCCGTTCATCACCCCATTAGCAGCGCAAACACCTGTGGTTTCGAGTCAAGGGTAAACGAAGCAATGGACGCCTTGAGGACATTCCACTCTGCTGCAAACGGCTTCGAATGGTACGAGCGGACACCGAATGATGCGTAGCAGACTGAATCTGTTATGCTATGGTTCGTGATATGGCTGCGCGATCCATCACTGCCATGCGCAAAATCTGCCTGTCATCATGGGCAGTGATGCAACGAGGTGGGTGCAATCGGCCCCGTCGGTCCATCGGTCCCTCCTGCATCCAGCGAATACAGATCTGCATCACAATTGCTTGGTTTCGTCCAACACGTTGACGGATTTCTCTGAAGGATAATACGCAATCCTTATAGGCTACTATTCTTCCTCGGTCGAATTTAGAAATTTGGACAAAAGACGCTCGATGTCTTACACGAGGCATAGGTAAACAGCTTACGCAAAAAAAAAAAAAAAAAAAAAAAAAACCGCACGAATAAACAATTGCCGTACTTCAAATCGCCAATCTGTTCTCCCCTTATATATAGCGCTTGCGAGTGGCGCTACGGTCACCCGTGATGTGTGTCTGCGCTGCAATGCTAATGATCTGCATAGCTCATCGTCGCAAACGCATGGTATAAATTTCACATGGTTTGCATGCTTCCTTCAGGGTGTTGCACTTTGTGTGGCCAGCAGTGTATATATATATGCTGACATAAGTTGTTAAAGTATTTGAATAATATTATTCTAAAATACCTCGTTAAATTATACTTTGTTACAATCGATTGCAACTAATAACTTTATCATAAATCCGTTGACGGGCTTCAAGTGCATAAAAGTATCGTGTGTTTGGAGACGACATTTTAAGAGAAAAGGTTCTCAGATTCTTATTTATTTATTGTTGATAATATTACGTATAATCCAAATATTCTATTTATGTTCAAGTTTATGTACATCTAATGAGTGTCTAAATAATTAAGTAAATTTAGATAATTTATTATATAAGTAATGTTATTTCAAATTAAACGAAATCACGATCTAAATCTAAATCATATATTGTAAAATGTAAACAACAACGATTTTTCAAGAAATAAAGGCGCCGTGTCATCTACATTTGCAGAAAAAGCAACTCCTGAAGAGAATTTGTTGAAAAATCCATGGTTTAAAGCTGAAGTATACCTCAAAGATAAGAAACTGGTCATGGAACCGTCTATAGATGATATTCAAGAAATGATTAACAAAGCTGCTATGGATATCATTTCAGCTTCAAGACAAATTATTCAGTGGCAGTACAAAGTGAGGACGATTCTATTTTTTCTTTCTTATTGGAAGAAATCCGTAAATTTTAAAAGTTAGTTTAAAAAGTATATCGTCAGAAATGGGATAAAGATAATAACAATTATTTCTAAAGTTGTTTTTTTAAGTATTCATCGCCAGGAAGACATTTGTAACGCATCATATATTATTATTCCCTTCACTTTCCGTTTTAAATCTAATTTGAAACAACTATAAAGTTAGTCACGCACATATACTGATCAAGATATCTAATTCCTAACTTACTTTATCAGTGAAAATAGTACCAACACTCGAGCGATATAATGTTTAAAAAAATTAATCTGATGTTTACTTTTCCGAATCAATCGGGTTCGAATCCTTAGAAGATTTAAAGATAAGGGTTCGAGTCCTTGATTATAAGTAGATCTTTCCTGGCTGTGATCTGATACCTTCTCACTCTTGGAAAGTCGATCACTTTTCTTTCGTTTGTAACTTCACATACAAACACTTACAGCTCCGCTCTCTATAGTTAACTAACTTTCAATCTCAGTATTAAATTCTTCGCTACTTGTGAATACAATTTATTGAATTAATTTATTAATTCCAACCCAATTCACATTGATCTCGTTTCATATATTGGGAGAGATACTCAATTCAACCAAATTCATTCGCGAATTCCTCAAACTGTTACTTGAAAAGCAAAACGCGATTGAACCCACGTTATAGGTTGAACCCTTTAAAAATAAGGTGGTATTGACAAAACTATTTATTAAAGAATTCGCTTTGACGAAAATGCCTTTACAAACATGAAATTTTTACGGGGATAAACATTTCAAACTATACTGATAACAGTAATAATACAGTCTCGAGCATTCATTCCCAGGAAGTGGACCATTGCATGCTATTCATTTTGCAATGAATTATTTAAAAGTAAATTAAGAATTAACAAAACACTTTTATGGGAGTGAAACTAGAGGTGCGACAAAGCCTGTTTCTATTTATCACATGAAACATTAAATCTACTCGGTATCACGTTAGTCAAATTCGACACATTAAGCGGAAAAGCAGAAATAAATAGACTTAATGCTATCTGACATCTAAATAAAATAATGGCATATGAGACTTAATTTATCATTTTCAGATATATCTCGAAATATTTATAATAATTATTGCGAATTCTTCATATTTAGAACACTTCAAAAGAAACAGAAAAATGCTAAAAAAAGAAGCAAAAGGATTTGTGAATACCACAAAAAAAAATAAATTTTGGTCTCGAATAATTACGTGAAAGCACATTTTGAGCAAATAAAAGTTTTCAAATTATTGCAATGTTTTTATTGAGAGATGAATATATTTTTCTCACATAATAAAAATTGTATTTAAGAAATTGTCACTCTGATCAAATTACTCAATATTCCATTCAATACTGTATAGTTGAGAACTAATAAGAAATAATTAAGAATTAATCAGAACAGTCAGTATGTTTAAAAATTAATAAGAGCGTATTAACTGTATCTTAATAAAAACTTTAGAAACATGTACATTTTTATTTAGATCAACGTGACTTTGCTTAGGATATAACTGAAAGTTGTTAAAAGCCAAAGATATTTCAAATCGCTGCTCTTGTAACTATTTAACGAGTAAAATAATTTAAATAGACTATATATATATATTCTAATTTTTTGCTAGTAAATTTACAAACTAAACTAAAGGAACTGTAATGTTACAAATATGCATAAACAAAATTTTGTAATAGTGATATTGAACGAGAACTGGTTGATGTTTAAATAACTGATATTATTAAAATGCATTCTAGGAACCAGGCCGCGACGATGACAAATCAAACAAAGAAGGTGGCTTATATAAAAGTCAAAGTAAATCGGACTGCTCGACTGCAGGTCTAACATTATACAGGCAAGTCTCCGAAGACAAAGAAATTTTACAACTGTACGGATCTATTCAAACTTGTATGAAAAATACGAAATTGGTATGAAATCTCTCCTTTTCCCTCTGTACTGGTAAATTTACGCTTTAATTCAGTGATGGTGAACCGTTTGAGTTTGGTGTGTCAAAATTCGAAAAATTAACTTGGGTGTCGTATAATATCTAGAAATATCCATATTTATATGTTATTTTTAAATTGAGGGAAAAAAGACATACACTTTTGATATATTTATTTATTTAAAAAGAAAAAAAAAACAAGCAATATTTATATTATTGACATTTTGTACTGAATTTCATTCGCTAAATATTTCATTGAAGGTTGGTATTTCATAGATTTAGGGCAAGCAAACGCTATTAACAACATCCATCAGTCGGTTTCTTTTATTCGTTTTAACATTATTTAACGCTGAGAATAAGGTTTCACAAATGTACGTAGAGGGGAAAATCCTTAGTAAAGTTATCACTAGATATTTTAGAGTGCTAAAAGTGTTCCGTAATAAATTCCTAGCAGTCCAAATTGCCTGTTCGTAGAGGCACTCTTTCTAGATTCTCAAGCCTCGACCTCAAGTCGACAAACACTAGGTCCAGATGCTGTTTTGGCTGCTGGATTTGGAGTAGATTGTATTTAATAACAGGATACCTATAATATTTACATTAATTTATTGTAATTAATTTAAAATATTAAAATTGATATTTACAAAAGATAAAGTGCTTGTCTCACTTGCATTTGCTATGCAAATATGAAATTTTTCTGTGCTAATCGTACGCAGGAGAAAATAGATGTTCTCGGACACGACGTTCTAGTCGAACGTTTAGTGGATCTCTGAAGTCCCTTCTCTTCGGAAATTTTATGTGGAAGGAAATTGACCACGCAACTTACATAGCCACGGGACATAATCCTTCCTTCTGGCTAATAGTTGAATTAAAGAACCCAGCTCTTGGTCAATGAACACCCCATCCGGGACGAAACTGTAGCATCTGTTCTGAAGGTTCTTTTGGTTCCCAGGAGATCAGACTCAAAAAGATAAAAGTTTATGGGAAACAGAAATATTATTTGACCTTTCACATGAGTCCGATTGTTTTTAATGAGAATCTTGTATAGATGTAAGAGAAAGCACTAACATACTTCATAAGTATGGTCGCCCCACCGTCTTGAAATTGTGCAAGTTGCATCTCCATTAATTTGCATCTGATGTATAATCATTTTATTCCAATATACTATTGACTTCTACACACGAATGATTTATTAGCCACCTAAGGGGCTATTGTCTTAGGTTGGGTGTTTTGGCATTCCAGATCACTTTTCAATTTTAAACAATTCTTTTTTACATTTAGTTTAAATATGTTCAATTTAATAATTTATAGTTTGCCTTAATTTTAATTACATATAGCAGATATAATATTCAATTTATTGTTTGCCTTAATTGTAATCACATTTAGCTTGAATATATCCAATTTAATAATGTATTGTTTCCCTTAAATTTAGTTTTTATTGTCCAGTTTAATTGTCCGGAAAAGTTTACTATTATCCATTTCTTGATATTTCCTCGTTTACTTTAACTCTCATATTTAATTGAGTAATTTGATAATAACTATGCAAAAAAAACCCATAACTTGGGTGGCTAAACCTGTGTTCTTTATAAAAATTTGCATAGAACAGTTTTTGAATTGTCTTTTCTGTGTTGACAGATCTTGACGATGACCGTCCGTGTGTAATGCGAGTCACCCAAAATGTCTTGGATGTCAACTTTTGACACCCGTGTCATAGGCTCATCATCACTGCTCTAATATCAATCTGTAATATTAAAAAAAATTTGTAAAAAACTACATTCCGATTTTAGGAGCTGGATAATTACCTAGAGCTGTTCTCAAAATACGAGCATTTGTGGAGTAAAGCGCGGAATGACGAAATTCAAGCTTTTGCAGCAGAGAAGAAAGGCTTAATTGATTTCGAGGATAAAATTAAATATTACCTACAAGTGAGGACGGAAATTGAAATGGAATCCAATGAAACTACTTTAGGATGCATCAGACTCTCTTTAAGTAAGATTTTTGTACATCTGTTTCAAAATAATCGTTGCATCAGAGAGAGTTTTTCTTTCCTCATCTCTCAAGTTGCTATCCATATTTTTTTGCTGATCTTTACATTTATGTCAATTTTAACGAACGTATTTTACAACATTTACGAAAGAAAACCAATCACTTTTTAATGATGTAACATGTTTTATTTATACGTCAAAGTTTAAATTGATGGCTTTATTCATCATCTCATAAACTGCAAGGTTGTGTAAAATATGTTAAAATGTAGATAGAATTGTTTTAGGCGAAATGATTGGTCAACAGTAACTGCTCACGTATTTTGATCTTTATTATCTGAATCAAAACATATATGAGTGGCTTTTCTATGAATTTTTATATGTCCCTTCATGTAGTACTCACATTGGACTGATTTTTTCGTAAGAATTAAAGTTAGTTAGTTATTTATTAAAAATTAGTATCAAGGAAACAGTATATTCTTAAAATTTTCGAATCAAATAAAAATCCCTGTTCCGTTAATAATTTTGTGAAAACAATTTTTTAATTGCATTTGTAATCTATAATTATCGTTTAAAATTAGCATTTGAAAAGCCATCAATAACAACATCCTGATCTGATAAATTTTTCAAAAGCCGCTTCGCTTATTCTTATAACATGAGAAATTAATATAAATCAAATCCAGAAACATTTCAGATCAAAACGATTTGTAATAGATTAATTTGGTTATAAACCATTTTTTCCTTGAAATTTTTATTAAATGTTAATTTGGCAACGGAATATACTGAGTAAATCATTTATAAATTCTTTCCAAAGTTATAATCATGAACTTCAAAACATATTTAAGGTTGAATCAATCTCTTTTTAAAAGGTTTGCTTTGACTAGCTTTCATTCATTTATATATACTAAAGCTACAGTTATTTGATAAACAAGTATTAGAGATGTAAACGAAAAATAAATTTTGTTTCCAAATATTGCTACTGCAGCTATTCAATCACTGAAGAACTCTTATCTATGAAGTAAATTAATTCTTTGACAATGCATTGACGCTGTTTACGGATACTGGACATTTGGACTTTCTCAAGTAACTCGAATGCTTCTAGATACGCGTCTATTGTTTTTAAACAAATCGAAATTCACCCTGTTGGAAATGTGATACGCGTTGCAAATTCTTGAATGTAAGAAATGAGCCATTGGCAGGAAAACAATATATGAAATTGTTGGATTAGAGTAAGAAATGAGTGACATATCGTTTTTCACATGTAGTCATCATGTGAACTTTCTTAAATGATACAAATAACCAGGTGTACATAAACTATTGTCTTGGTTTCCTTAACTCTTGATTCTTCCCTCTTTACTGATTAAATAACACGATTATTACATATTCATGAAATAAAACTCAAAATTTGTTTTGTTTGTGTCATAAGTTTGCATTATCCTCAAAAACGCAAATATAATAAAACTAAAAACATTTAATAATTATTGCAGTTTTCAAGATTTATCATAAATTTTAATATTTTAATACTTATCTTATCCTATAGAAATATATCAAAATATGTTTGAAACAAAACTTTCTAGGTAATTTTGAAAAAATACTACAATAATATAACAGTACAGATTTTATGAAGTTATAAACAGTTTTTAAATTATTTCTCGCGAAGTGATGAAAACTCATATTTTGAGAAAACGAGCATTAAAAATGTCCGTACAATACCCCTATATTTAAATGATTCGCTTAAGGGTTTTCTGTTCTTTAAAAATATTCTAAAATATTTGTAAAAAATCGTAGGAAAAATGTGATTTTTCAGAAATCACATTTGCCCTTATTTTGCATTCTAATAGATAAAATATTAATAGATTTGAGAGCGGTAGTATAAATTTCATTGGATTAACATTACGCTCACGAATCAAAATGGCGGGTAGACGGGAGCCTTAAGCTTATCGGAAGTAGGTCTATATTTTAATTCATATTTTTTCAGAAAATCGATATATTTTTCGATGAAAAAAATATCGATTATATCAGTTTTCCTTAAACTCACGATTCCATGCCAATTATATATCACACGCTAATTATGCACAGGAAAAGATTGGGGTAAAATTGGTAAAATCCTATTTTAGTGTACTGCTTGGTGGGACATTTAATATGGCGGCAAACTTGTTGTTTCTAAACTAGAAGCCGTTACAACAGGAAACAAGATGATATCGCGATGACAATTTCCGAAGAATTGCAATAAAAAAAAAAGACGTAAAAATGAATTGAATAAAAAACATTGAAAACTACTACAAAAAGGACAGAAAAACAGCCTGACGTTTTAACTGTGACAATCACCAGAATCTTTCGGCTAGGTAACGATGAAACTAATATTCCACCTGTACAGTCTGTACTTGATTGTCGACCACATTTACCGTAAAAAATCGCGATACTCCTTGTTTTCAAACCAGGAGTAATTTCTTTAACACTATTTTTATGTTGATTTTTCCTTTTTTTCGGCACACACCATTCGAACCTTCGGAGCAGGTTGGTAACGATGAAACTGATATTGCGCCGAGGCAGTGTGATTTTGTAATGGACTCTACCGACCACGTTTATCGAAAAAACATCAGTCAAGTGTCCTATCGACTTTTTGGAACCAGTAATCACATATATAGTTGGGTTAAGAGAAAGACGAGTATTAATTTGGCGAATTATCGCCAACCAAGAGCCAAGAAGTACCCTTAAATAGGATCCACCCGTAATATTTGTCCAGTGGGGATTAAAAATGAATCTTGTTTTCTGGATTATTGTAATAATGTTTCTTATGAGCAGGTCCGGTGAATAAATGGCTAAAGACGGAAACGTGGAAATGGTGCGAAGCTTTTGGAGGCGCATGCCGGATGAAATACAAAGCCGAGATGCAAAGGTGCAGTCAGGAAGTGAAAGGCTTCATGCAGAGACTGAATCAGCCATTCAACAGCACCGAAGAGATCAAAGAACTCATTTCTGTCCTCGAAGAAATACGAGAGAAAGAAGTTGACATTGACTCGTCCATTACTCCAGTCGAGGTAAAATCTGTTAGTATATTTAAAAGTACATAGAACCATTTTTAAATTTCTTTTATATAAACAGTAATATTGGAGTAATTAGTGATTTTTTTCAGATTATATTATTAAATTGATTCTGGAAAAATAATCTCTCTCAGATTGGCAAGCTATTAAAAAACATTTTTTAATTGAAATTTTTGAAGTCTTAATTTTTTTAAAAATATATATGTATACTCATTTTTTTTATACTTTTTGTATTATTTCTATTCATTTATCTTTCTTGATTTGTTGGGAAAATTTTTTATTATAGAATTGAAAATCTAACTGTATGTAGAACTTTTATAATAGTTTTCAACTTTGTAATTTTTATAACTTAACTATACGACCACAAGGCTTATTAACTACCGGAATATTGTCCTTCTAAATCAGTTTTAATGTTGTCCTTTTTGAACATCCATTTATTACATTTTTACACAAGTAAGTTTTACTCCAACGTTTCCAAATTATTAGTAATAATTAAATTAACAATAATTAACAAATTATTAGTAATTTAAATTAGTTCTGATAAGGCTGCAATAAGGTGGCATATTAAAAAATGAGGAAGAGTTAAAATTTCTAAAGCCTCTACTTCAGAGAAAAGTGGAGTAAATGTTCGAGAATTAAGCAGTCTTTCTATTTGAGTTAAAATAGTTAACCAGAGTTCCTCATAAGTGAGACAGGTATTACTTACAATCTCTTTAGAAATAAAATGTATAAAATATTTAATATCTTCAGAAAGACCACCTTGATGAGGAGTTCTGTGGAAAATGAGGCTCCAAGTTGTATTTCTTCTAAAAAGAAATTTTTTAACTTTGAGTCTTGTTGCTCCATCAGTTTAAAAAGTTGATTAATTTAATTTTTTGTTTCAATAAAATTTGTGGCGTTATCTGAAAGAATTTTTCTACATTTCCCTCCTCTAGCCATAAATCGTTTTATGAGAGCTTTGGAACAGTGATCCGATACTAATTCAAGATGGATAGGTTTGGTAGTCACACAGATAATTACACAGACATGCATTTTAGTGGAAAGATTCCTCTTACGTTATTTAGTTTTAACATAGAAGAGCTCAGTAAAATCTATACCAAAAGCGTTGAATACAAAGTCTGGATTTATATGTATTCTGTCTTCAGGTAAATACCCCATTTTTCGATTGCATAGTTTAGGATTCGCCTTAACTATGCATAATCTTCCAGCTTAGATTTCACCCATTCGAAAGACAAATTTTTTGTCTAATATAATACGACAAGGATTGAGGAGGACCTGGTGAAAAATTATCTTATGATAATATTGAATTAACATATTTGTGATCCTATGCTTAGTTGGCAAAAGTATAAGATGTCTTACTGTAGTTGGGCAAAATTGAGTTACTCAATCTAACTCCCACCCTTAGGATTCTTTGTGAATCAAGAAAGGAAGAACATTACCTTATAATTTGGAGTTACGTTACTATATAGTAATATGATGTTTTTTTCACAAGTAAAGGTTCTTGTCTGAACTTCTCACATAATATATTCTTGAGCCTTTTGCCTGTCTTGGTTGCTTGGAGCTCCACATTCCTTCCTACATTAATATATTAATCTGAAAAGTAAACTCACAATACCAATTATTATTTGATAATTGTTAATTTTACTAAATATATTATCAAATAAGGCAGAAGTTTTAACAGTTTAAAAAACAAATTAGGTCCTTTGAATTAAATTCAGAACAGTAATTTTTATCAGACACATTCAAATTACTTTTAGAATTCAATGAATTCAAAGAATCAGGTCCTTAAAACCAAAGTTTGTTGTTCACAAGAACATTGGCATAAACTCTTCTAGAAATGAGGTCTGAAGGATTGTTTCTGGATCTGAAGGGAGACCACTGATAGTCCTTAATGAGCTCTTGTATTTGACCTGCTCTATAACTCACAAAGTGTCCGAAAAGACTTGAAAGAGTGCTTATCCTCGCTAATGCTATTATGGAATCGGTACGGAGATGAATTTTGCCTATGTTTCATTTTAAAACACGAAGCACCTTTTTGTGAGTGGGACTAGCAATATAGACAAGATGCTAACCTCAATCTTAGTATGGTGATAGATTCAAAGGGTGCATTAACCGCAAAGAAGAAAAGTGTTGTTATTTTATGAATCTGGAATTGTTTGTAAATATATTGCTGCACCTTGAGCCTTCTCAGATGCATCTGAAAAACCAAGTAGGATTACTTTCTTGGGATTTGGTTGCTACACAAACCTTGGGATTGTTATTTTGTAGAAAACCAAGATTCGTGATAAAAGAACCCCACTTCTTAGCTATGTTTGAAGACAATATCTGATTTCAATAGATCTGAAGCAGCCACAGATATTCCATAAATATCCTGGCCTTGGTAATTTCAAGGCCAAGAAGTCCGAGAAGATCAAAGAGTTTAGCGATTTGCAAAAGAACTTCTCTTTTGGTAAAATCAGTGACCATGGCAGCCTCTTCAAGGGTTGCTGGTGATTCCTAGGAACCCACTGCCTTAGTAAGCCTGGTAATTTTTGCCCTAATCCGTTCGGCAAAGGAAGTTTAGTTTTTGATTATAGATTTTCTCCACGCTGAATTCGGGTCGTTAAGACCAAAATGTTATGAAGCTCAATTGGAAGTTAAGAAGTGGACTGTTTCATTATGAAATAACTTTTGTTTACAGTAAAAACATATGATGAAGGCAATAGTTAAATAAAATTTATTGTAGTAACATATAGTTATAAAGGTTCTGGTAAGAAATGGGGAATTCTCTCTAACACACAGTTGTCTGTTCGTAAAGGCGACTCTAACAAAATGGAACAAAAAGGAGTTCGCGCGCCTTGCTGCAACTAAGATTTTGACCTCGAGAGCAGATACTCGTACGTCAGAAAGAAATTACATAGCCAACAGGAGAACGCTTGAGCGTGAGCAAAATGATCAGATTCGAATTCCTAGTCTATATCACTTTTCCCAAAGAGTTGCGAAACTATCAGTTCTGAAAATTAAGTCATGTCCAAAAAATCTGAGAAGATTTGCTTTAAAATACTTTGTGAAATAGTAATTTAATTTTTTTAGATGATAGATAGTAATATGTGCTTTATTTCGTACTGCTACATTTAATTTGTTTTTAGTAATGTAAATTTAAATATCGATAACTAATCTCTGATTAATATCTGTTTTTTTTAAAAAATTCATTATTTTTGAACGTTATACTATTTCTAGGAATGTTTTACCACGTTAGCTATATACAAACTGGTACCTAACAAAGAGGACCTAGATAACATCGAGAACTTGCGCTATTTGTGGGAACAGACCCAGAAACAGTCAACAGAAACGCAGAACTCTCTTCTGGACATGAAAACTCAATTCCAAGCGCAACTGAGTGAGAACATATCAAGCTTCACTAACGAATTCGAGAAGTTCCAGCAAGATTATCAAGAAGTAACTATATTTGTATCCACATAATGTCATATACATAACAAAGATTATCATCTATATTGATCACAGAATAAATTTTATCTATTTGATCGTAGCAGTTTAGTTAGAGACTAGATTTAAAGGGTATATTTTTCTAATATTAAGTGTCTAAAATAAAAACGAATTTTGTCCTGATATTTGAAATGTTAATATTTACAGCAATTCAATTTTTAGTTTTTATCTCTAAATTTCATATGCAATTTTTCATTAAAATCATTTCTTTAACAGAAAGGACCACTAGTCGTCGGATTATCAGCTATGGAAGCATCAAATAGATTGGCTGAATATCAAGTACGTTCAATGCAATATGTTTGTGTTTAACCTAGGAAATTCTAATTACATGAAATATGTTCTTTAATATGGTTTTTTTTAATAAATTTATACCTAAAACTATAGCATATATTTGATTTTTTAAAGTAATCACTACAGAAGAAATACATGAAATCATTATTTTTACTAACAGAATCGATTCGACGGGTTGTGGCAAAAATATATGACTTACACCGATGGCGCCATATTGTTCGGATACAAATGCAAGGAATTTCCTCGATTGCACTACATAAGAAAAGAGCTTGGAATGATGCAAAAGCTATACAAATTGTACAATGATGTTCTGGATAAAGTTAATGGATACCAAGACATTTTGTGGAATAATGTTGACATCGATAAAATTACTAACGAGTTGATCGAGTTTCAAAATAGGTAAGTGTTGTAAATCAGTGTGAATATTACGTTGTATTATGCTTTTGAATAGATGTAATGATATAGTAATGTATATATATATATATATATATATGCTGTAATCTAATAGTAGAGGGCGCTTTTGTCAGCCTGAGTATGTTAGGGTGTGGTTGTAGTTTTACTCGCCCTTGAGGAACAAAGTGCAGGCGCTGAGTTTGTGCTCTCCTTATGACGAATAACTTAGAGGAATATGATATCAATGCAATGAAGGAATAATTTTTTAATATACTTTATAAGAATGTTTAATGCGAAGGAAGTGCCATCCTGGATTGTATGATTGCGTAAACAATGGGCATATAACAAATGTAATCAATTCTGTGAAGCAGCAATAAGTTATATTTTCAATAACCAAAAAAAAAAAAAATATATCTTACAATTATACTTCAACTTATTGCATTCCTTTGTGTATGAATTATATTCCTTTGTATTCGAGAAAAGGTAGATCTAAAATATCTTTAAGAGTATTAGTAAAGTATAAGTAACTGAGATTTATAAAGTTTCAACGGCATTTTCTTTCCATGAATATTCCCTTAATTTTTTCATAAAATTTAATATTTATTAAATAAAGTACTCTTTCTTATAAAATCAAATAAGACAGTTATTGGATTTTTAAAATTATAATACATTCTTTATTTTTTAAAATTTAATATTAGATGCCGGAAACTTCCCAAAGGTTTGAAAGAATGGCCTGCTTTCACACAGTTGAAAAAGATGATTGACGATTTCAATGAGCTGTGCCCACTTCTAGATCTGATGACAAACAAGGCAATGAAGAGCAGACACTGGAAAAGATTAATCGAACTTACAGGGCAGGAATTCGACGTCACCTGCCCACATTTTTGCTTAAAGGATATCCTGAAAGCACCTTTGCTGAACCATAAAGAAGATATTGAGGTAAATTAGTTTTTATGTTAATATTTCTGCGTTGGATATAAGAAAAAATAATTTTTACGTTTAAAGATTCTATTTATGATGCACAAACTTGTAGGATAATGACAATTATTAATTCGGGATATCTATTGAAATATGAAGTGACTGTGTGTTTTAGCGTATAAAAATTGTCAGGTAGTCACTTAAGATTTAGTCGAACAATATCGGGTTTTTTTAAATTTTTTTACGAAAGATTAGTTAAAATTCTTATACTGTTGCAAACTAACTTGATTTCCTAATTAAACCTATTATAGTATCAAATAGACTACATTTCTTACATTCAGCTCAAGTAATTGTCTTCTCTAAAAATAGTTTCATTCGTTACCATTCCTAAAATTTCTATGCAATTTTAATATAAATTTTACTTCTACTTAAAATTTAACTGCAATGGTAAATTTTATGGATTTGAGCGATGTTTTCAAATTAATTATGATTTCCTTAATTCTTTCCATTGAACTATAATTGCTTTTTATCTTAAGAATTGGGATTCCTCCTAAGTCCTACTTACTGGTTCTCTTGTCCATCTGAGAGCTATTTACCTTCTGGTTACATTCACTTCGTTAGTTCGTATTTTTAACTGTTTCAGTCGGATCAGAACTCATATGGATGAATAGTTCCTTACAATAGAGTTTATCTCTCAGTTGCACAACTGAAAAAAATTAGATGTTCAGTTTGTTCTTTGTGCCCCTCGCTAATTTGCGAGCTCCCGTTGCGACGTCCTACCTTCATTATTTAATTTTTCCCGCCATATTTCACAATAATTTAATAGTCAAAAAGACTCCAACTGAAGAAACGTTGGAGTAATACAAAATATTCTAAAAACAATAAAGAATAGATAAGGTCGCTCTCTTTCGAATCCCATTTAACTCATCGATCCTAGATTATGAACAACTAATAAAGTCTTAGCTTATCAATTCATTCGTTCTGATTCAATCATTTCTCACTAATATCACCTTTGAATCTAAATACCTTGACCAAAAAGCACTTCAAACCTGATGATTAAATGCGATGCTTCAATCCAGTTTACAAATATCTATCAGTCTGTCGCATTCTCTATCTCCCTTCTCTCCCTTTTAAATTCCATTTTTTTTTGCACTATCTATAATTCAATTCAATATATTTCTTACATTCCTTTAATTTATCTACCCAAATTTTATTTTGTTTTTGTCAGTTTACTATAAAGTCTCTGAGGTTAGTGAAGAGAAAATAGCTACTACCCCAACGTCACACATTAAGAAACTTTTAATCATTTTTCCAGATAAATTTTAAATAATAATAATGTTTTATGTACCTGTAGCTTGTTATAATTTTTCTTAATCATTATGTGGTGGTATATTATATTTAATAGAATTAGAAACAGTGTAACTGTACTCCATCGCCTGAAGGTTTTCTTTAAAAAAATTTCTATGATTAATATTAACGTACATATGAACATTAATGGCTCAAAAGACAGCTGAACATTTGATTCAAAATTCCTTTCCTATTCATGTCATGACTTAAAAGAGAAACTCTTGATAAATGTAATTCACGCCTCAGTATTAAGGCAAATATAATGTTATCAAATACGTTGTATTAATTGCTGTTGATTCGCATGCTTTTAATATCAATTTTCTTCCCGTGGCTGGTTTTTTATCAAGAAAAATGGCGGCATTCATTTGGTGGCAACTGATATTTCTTTGTTAAATGTAACCGTATAAAGAAATATCTTATGAATTTATGATTAACGTATAAAATTAACACGTGAAAAATTAGAAATTTAAAAAAGATTTTGTATGTGATTATTTTTATTTTAATTATATAGTTTTAATAATTACAAACTTTTGTAAATTATTACTATGCATTTTATTTCAATTGAACACACTGCTTTTGCTGAAAAATATTATTCTGTAATACGCATACATATATTAAGTAAATATGAGATATATTAGATACTTAACGTGTTCAAAATAATTAAATTTAAATACACAGAGAGATTATCAATAATGGATAGAATTATACATACGTATTCTTCATATGTAATATGAATGAAAAAGACTATATTTATAAATTACTCATTTCCATTCGCATATAAAGGGATTATGTTATTCATAAGTAAAAATATTTGCTCTAACTAGCTTTAAGAAGTCTTTTTACTGCTCATGTAAAGCGAATTGAAGGTTGTCAGAACTTTTCTGGATTCTTGGCATGGCGTTGTTATTATCCGCAACAACAAAAATGATCATGACAATACCTTCTAAAAAGGAGCCCTAAATCTTCATATACTAATATTATCATATATCTTGAAAGAAGAAGTCAAGCGGATTAAGGTTCAGAGAATATGTTCTCAACAGTAGATTCACTCTATACAGTTGCTTTTTTTTACTTTTGTTCCTATTCGTAGGTTCCTATTCGAAGTGGGTTAAAATTCGAGAACAAATTTTGAACTGAAAAGACATATTTTTTTTACATACGTACATATGTACATAGCAAGTTAAACAAAAATTTGCAATTAATGGGAATATTTCCATTAATTACAAATATTGTTCGTCGTGATGAAGAATTATTTATTTTTGGGGAAGAAAAAGTTTGCGAATATTCTTTGTGTGAAACAAAACAAATTACATATCACTCAAGTGAAAATTTCATCAAAAATTAAATAACTGTTTGGAGACTAATCGATTTTAATACAGGGTGGTTAAAAAAAGAAAATATTGCAGATATATGATCCCCTTACGAGTGTTTCTTTCGAGGGAAGGGAATAAAATTTTGAATACAGGTATTATAAGGTATATGCTTTGAAATAATGAGAAAAACGATAGTCCATGTCTCTCCGTAACAATTACAGCTACAATGTCGCGAAAATTTCAAATGGCAACACCTACTTTTTGTGAATGAACTAGGATCCTCACTGTCAAAAACATAAAAAAGGAGTTAAAACGGTATTTGTAGCACGGAAAATGGCGGCGTTAGGCAGAGACCAAGAAAAAAGTGAAAGCAACCAATAAAAGATAAAGAAGCAATAGAAAAGCAAGCATTTTTTTGAGTCACAAATTTTCCTCGTAACCTTCATTACACACGATGAAATAGTGGACAGCACTGCAGCATGTATGCTGTAGTTGATTGGCCATAAATTTAACCAACTGCAGCATGCACCATGTGATGAGAAAGCTGTTCAATCAGACAAAGCTCGCAGATTTGAGGGGTATACTTAAAATTTCATACATCCTCACAGCCAGAGATCCATTGAAGTAAGATCGAGGGAATTAGGTTTTAGTTTAGTTTTTATTAACGTCGCACTAGAAGCAACACTAGGGCTATTGGCGACGGACCTCGTAATTTTGAACCACGGTCAAGTGACGAGGACGACACCTAAGCGAATTAGGAGGTCAAGATGAAAAGAAATTGCGGGAGATAATTCTGGCACGAAAGTATTACAGTAACAAATATGAGGCATTCATGTCCTTTACTTTTTTGAAGAAATTACAGTCAACGATCTAAAAATTAATAAGGCAACGAGTGCTCATTATACATCAAAGTATCCAATTACATCATTTGCTATTTGCAAAAGCAAAATGTTCTCTCTAACATCGATGCTGCTGTCCCATATGAGAGTTATCTGTTAACGCAACACTTTCGCGCCAGAATTGTCCATCGTAATTTCATGTCATTGTGGCTGCCAAGTTCACCTGATCTCATTTCAACGTTCTTATTGCAATGGATAAGGATACCTGAAATCTAAAGAACACGCATCAAATCTTCAAACTTTGTCTGATGTGAAAGGTGTCATCATAAGTCAGATTGAATATATTCCTTTTTACATGGAACGTGCAGCAGTACTGTCCACCTTCGACCGCAAGAAAAGTGTCGTTGTGTGTGAGGGCGGACGCATCGAAAAATTGTGATACACAAACATGTTTCTGATAGTGAAGTTCATATTTCATTAACAAAAAGTAGGTGTTTTCATTTGAAGTTTTCGAGATTTTGACACTGTAATCTTAACTGTAAGACATGGACCATTGTTTTTACATCATTCTTGAGCACATACCTTATAATATCTGCATTCCAAATTGTATTCGGTTCCTACGAATGTAACGCTCGATAAGGCATCATGTATCGCCAAAGTTTTTTTTATAGTTACACTGTACGTTCATCGCTCCCATTTAGAAAAAAAAAATTTTCATATGAAAAGTTAGATCTTTGAAAGCATATTCATAGATACGAGAAGCAATGATCTAAAATACTTATGTGAGATTTCATTATATGTATCGAAGAAAAGATCCCAGAAAAAGTTATTTAGTTTATGTCACAATATGGATAAAAATGTTTATTATAGGACATATGCATATCCGCTCTAAAAGAAAGAGACATAGAAGGAAAACTCAAACAAGTGACATCCGAATGGAGTAATCAGAATTTGACTTTTGCTGCTTTTAAAAATCGAGGAGAGCTCTTATTGCGTGGCGATACGACAGCTGAAATCATTTCATTACTTGAAGACAGTCTTATGATCTTAGGATCATTGCAAAGTAATCGGTAAGCAGTTTGGATTTAATATGTCTATTTCTCAGAAATATTTAAATATTTTTTATTTGATTTCGTCATAATTTACTGAATATAACACCTTAAAAATTCTTTATTTAATATTAATGGAATAAAATTCCAAAATTAATACTTTTAAGGTTTTTCAAAAAGTACGTTTCCCGTTTATTCAATTATTAATAATAAGAAAGAATAAAAATTACAAGAGTTGTGAGAAACATTCAAAATTAATTCTCTGAAAAACTTTCAATAATTTCAGTACAATAAGTTTGATTCATTCCAAATTATTTAATAGCAAGAATTTTTTTCGTTATTCCATGAGATGGTTATTCTTTCACACATTCAATTGTCAAAATATCAGATATATTCTTTTTTTTAGAAAAAAGACAACATATATGTAATCATTAATTTTTAAATTGAATAACACACTTTTTTGTTTAAATTGTAAAGTACGTGTAGAAAGTAAAGTTCAGCGTAGAAAAAATTCTTTTTGGAAACCATTCACATGCATACTATAGTTTGCATTTTAATAATATTGTTACAAAAAGTCCCTGTCATTTTTATTTTAAGGTACAATGCCCCGTTCAAGAGTCAGATTCAGAAATGGGTTCAAGACCTCTCAAACACCAATGAATGTCTGGAAAGATGGTTATTTACACAGAACATGTGGGTATACTTAGAAGCAGTTTTCGTCGGAGGAGATATTGCCAAACAACTTCCTAAGGTTAAAAAAGCCTTTCTTTTGTGTTTGTGTGTAAAAAAAAAGGATATAATAATAACTTGCTTCTTTCACCTACCAACGTGACAAGTAACCGGTTTTAAATAAGAATTTTGAATTAAAAAAACATCATTAATATGTCAAAAAATCCATGGTTTAAAAATTGCGGAAAGTACGCGGAGATGTACAACCCACTGCGTTATTATTTTCTGTCATTGACAAATGTAAGGTTTTTTCAATTTACTTGCCACCATGATGTTACCCCATGGGAAGACACCTCAACTCTTGTAACACCAACAATAACGGAAGAAAATGAAAAGAAGAGCAATTTTCCAATCTCCTAAATTGTTTTGTAAGGTCAATTTTTTGTTTTCTTGTCTTTTTTTGATTTGGTGTGTTCGGTTTTATTACACATTAAAGCGTTACTTCATGTGTATGAAATATAGATGTATCACTGGAACACTCTAAAAATGCAAAGTTCTTCGAATTATTCATTTATTTTTTTCGAATTTTGTCAATGAACTCTTTAGACCTTTACATTCGAATGAGGTGAAAACAAACTTTTTCCAAACGAATTAGTTATCTTTTAGGAATCTATTAAAAGGAATGAAATAAAAATAACAGATAAAGATCAGCATGTAATAAACTATTACTACAAATTCATGAAATTTCACAATATTCAGTTTAAGCAGTTAAGCATCTTCATTCCGCTTCGGTTGAAGTGGAAGATGTATTTTATGTTTTGAATGGTCGTAATTGCAAAATAATTATATAAAGCAATATTTCAATCAATTAATCACTAGATATTATTTTTCCGACCAATAATGTTAGTCTGTATACTTATAAATTTGCTTTGAAATGGAAAGTATTATTTTATCACAAATTTTAGGTATTAGCTTAAAATAAATAATGTTCTTCCCTTTCTAGGAAGCAAAGCGCTTCAATACTATCGATAAATCTTGGGTGAAGATCATGATGCGTGCGCACGAGAAGAGCAATGTAGTGGAATGCTGTGTTGGAGATGACACTCTCAAACAACTCTTACCTTATCTCCAAGAACAACTAGAGATTTGTCAGAAATCCTTAGCAGGGTATGACTTTAAAATAATTATCACACACTAAAACACCTCTTTCTTGGTATATCATTGCGTAGCAACGAAAATTTAATTATTTGAACGAAAAGTTTTGTCAACAACTGTTATCTGGTCTCCAAAAATAATTAGAGATTTGTCAGTAACAGAAAGAAATCGTTTTTTAAATTGTTTTTTTTTAATCGTTCGTTAAAATTTGGCTTTGCCATAATTTTAATTTCATTTGGAATGTATTTGTACACATAAATTGATTTTTGTCTTGAAGACTGATGATTTAAATGAACAGTTAAATTTTACCAAAACTGCTAAATCTACAAGCCAGTTGACATCATCAAGTTCTGATATACATTTTGCTTTCGATACCATAAATGATTTGATTTTATTGAATATGTCATATAATCTTTTTTACATTTGACCTCGAGTAAGCCACCTCACTTCTGTAAAGTGTAAGTAATATACTCAAAATCCAAGCATTTATGAGATTCCTGGAATTGGAGATTATTCAATTCCCGAGCCTTATGAAATTCACAGTCTTAAAGACGATTTGCATAACGCGGTCCATTTTTAAATCTCTTCCGCATAAATTTTCTTGGTGAACCCTGCAATGTACTTTATCGAACGAGAGTTTTTGACAACAATGGTATTGTCTTTCACCAATTAAATAATCTCATCTTCTCTATTTATCATAGCTCGGGTACCATCTGTAACGACACCGTATATATTGGAATGAGACAAAGAAAATCGCATTGATTTTTTTTCCTTGCTTGGTATATATTTCTTGATGTTCTCGTGCCTTTAAATGGTACTAAAGAAGCCAGTTACATTATAATTGTCATTAATAGCTCTAATGTAATTGGTAAATTGGGCTACAATAATATCATCAAATACTTTCACTCATTGTCAAATAATAAAATTTAAAACTAAAAGCTTTACTTTTCAAATCTTTGAGACATAATTTACAACCTTGTGATTCTCTCGGCAATAGTTTGACGAGACAAACTGATTTAAGAAATGTCGTTTTTTTTATTTGCATTTCTTTCCATGCATTGCTTAGTAAACTCACTATCTGAAAGAGGTTTGATTTTTGGCATTTAAATTTGTGGTTGCATAACTAGCATTCATAAAAATTTGTGTCTGAATTGTGACGTTGTTGAGAAACTTTTGTTGATATATGAAACCTGTTTTTAGTACCGCTATTTTGTCGTTAAGACACTTTCCTTGATATTCTTTGAAATTTGGAGGCTTTTCAAATCATACTCTTTGATCACAGGTATGAGAACATGTTAAATTAAATTGAATCCCTCTCTGTTCCTCTCAATTAAAAAAAAAGTTTTCCATCTATTTTTCATTGAATAGTCTTCTTTCATCGATATATTTCCTTCTTTTTATTACAGGATTTTGTTAAGGTGTAGAGGAGATGCTAAAAATTCAAATTTTTCAAACAATTTATATGGTAAAGATAAGGATAATAAGAGAAATAGAAGGATAATATTTATTTGTATAAAAAAAACAAAAAGAATATAACAAAGTTCAATAATGAGTTAAAAATATATTTACCTGCCTTAAACAGAAAATAAAAACCAACGAGTCAATAATTATTTCGTTTCCCTTCATTAAACTTGCAGAAATACTCGCAATGTTAATTGCGTCTTGCTGTATAGTTGTTCATAAACTTTGTAGAAATATCGAAATATGCTACGTATTGTGCACGTTGCGATTAAAATCACACTAAAATGAATTATAGGGGTGTGTGGCTCTTTCTCTTTATTTGAGTTACCCAGAAGAATAAGGTCAGTTTCAGACAAAGATCTAATTGATAGAGTATATAACAAATAATGTAAGTTTTCAATAGGAATACCCTGTCTTTCTTCACACTCAGTCAACTCACATCCCCAGGTGACTATCCAAAAAGCACAAGTTCCGTTCAGCAATATTTGATGCTAGGGTCTTCAGGCCTGTCAACTAGTTGAAAGACAGTTGAGTTGAATCAACTAAGTCTTCTTGTCTAAAATCATCCTAAGGTTGTCTCTACTAAAAGAGATGTGGACACTGGTTACAAAATGGACTCCCACTCGATGTTTTCTATTTCCAAACTCGTGCTCTTGCGGATAAATCGCCAATGTCGACTTTTAGCTTAGAGCAATATCATGGGTTCCTACTAGGCGTAAGAGCTTGTATAACGATCAGACACGACGGAAAGGAAGGGACTTGACTTAAAAGAGCCTATTTAGTACAGGGACTATTGAATTAACTTCATGGAGATATATTTTCTACAGTGGGGATTGATACTTCTTTCGCTCCACTCTCCTTTTTTGGGTCACATTGATGCGGATCCCATGTGGCCCGAGAGTTGGACAACCCTGCTTTACATGATGGTGCAGTCAAAATACTGTATCATTATATAATATTTTTCTTTCTGAAAAATTGTTCCGAAAATAGATCCTATTTAATATAACGTGATGATAACCCTATAGAAATCGGGAATTGAAACAATTACTATTAACTAAAAAACTAACAAATTACTATTAACTAAAAAGGATACTATTTTAATTAAATATTATTATCCAACAATGATCTAACGTAATTCGAATAATTTCACGCTAAATTGCTTAAATTCAAAGATCTCAATCACAAAAGTGTAAAAATATTTTGTGATTGGGATTTAATTTACTATGTAAATATATTTCACGTTTTATTAATAATTTATTTCCTTCAAAATATATAAGGGCAATATACGAATTCAATAAATAAATATTGAATATAAAACGGTTTTATAATCTTTACAGTTGCTTTATAAATATAAGTACTTGAAAAAGTTACTGAATATCTAACCTGCTTTCACGAGACAGTGAAATGAAAATAAGCTCTCTGAAACCTAGGTACCTGGAGAAGAAACGTCTCATGTTCCCTCGATTCTTCTTTGTCTCAGATCCAGCTCTTTTGGAAATATTAGGTCAAGCAAGCGACTCTCACTCCATACAGAGTCACCTCTTGAGCATATTTGACAATACGAAATCGCTCATATTTGACGACAAAGACTATAACAGAATATTAGCGGTAGTGTCCTCGGAAGGCGAGAGTATCACGGTAAGTGTTCTATGAATTCCATCACTGAGTTTAATGCTCTCCATTTCAGTGTAAAAAAAATCACATAATACGATAATTAAGTTTTATTGTATAACATGTGACAATTGGAAAAGGTGAGAGTAAATTTAAAAAAGAGCTTCGTACAAAAAAATACCGCAAAAGAGCGATGAAAGTTATAAAATCAAATTTTATTTGAAAACCCGTTTTTCAAATGCTGTTATGTAAAATTATAGATATTACTAAAGGAGTGAGTTGGTATAAAGTACTTGAAAACAGGCACTGTTTCCACCATTCTATATTAGCATACAAAAGTGAGAGATTTTTTCACCATTACAGATTATTCCAATTCTTATCGCATAATTTTTCTTCCTTGTTCGTGGAATAAAGATTAATTTTACGTGCATTATGTCATTCCTACTACACACCTACGTTGAGAATACACTGATCTAATAGATAGACACACGATGATATTCCAATGCTTGCAAAACAGGTTCTTTTGTTTTCCGGAAAATATTTCGATGAAATGCATGTAATAATGTTAAGTAGATGTTTTAAAATTTAAATGCGATCAAATATAATTTAAAAAAAGAGCAGAAACATATTAATATAAAATGATTGTGACTTAAATAAATACTTTATTGTTATAATTACAGTAAAAATAATTCTTTTTTAGGATTCGTTTATTTTATTATTTATTTCAATAAGTGTTTTCTAAGAATCGTTCATTTTAAAATTTTAATTAGATATTGCAATGAAAGGTGATATAAATAAAAGTTTACTCTTGGAAATTTGTCAATTATTTTCCCGAATTAAGTACAATCTGTTTTAAAAGAAGGCACGCATTAAAAAAATTGTGAAAACAGGTCATAGATTCTTAATAATATGATTGCATATATATTATTGCTTTAAAGTATGATTATACATAATATGCAAATGACATTTGTTTTCTTATGAATTGCAAAAAAAAAAAAAAATTATAGTTCTTTTTAGGGAAATAATACATATCTTATCTCTAACCTGATATAAACATAAAAGTCCATTACACAGTTCGATTCTAATTTCTTATCAAATAGAATAAAGTAATTTCCAAAACTGCGACATCCGGTAGAGTTTTCCAAACTGATAAAAGTACCTCAAAGGGATTTATGGTTTTAGATAACAAGTACGCGACTTGATTTAACGATGATTAAAAATATCTCACTGCAGTTGCACAGTCGTAAGAAAAAATAGCGATCTTTTTAGATATTTCAATTTCTCATATCATAAAACTCCTAAATTGAACATTTAATGTGATTCCCTCTAAAATTCCAAGAACTGTTCTAAATCAAAAATAAAATCCATAAACGAACCACATTAAGGCTCTCGTCTACCGGCCATTTTGATTTCGTGAACGTAATGTTAATCCTATGAAATTTCTACTTAAGTCCTCAAATATTTACTATTTCATCTATTTGAATGCAAAGAAATGTATCCGAAAAAGGAAAAAATAATAAAGGTTTCTGCGGAATAACATTTTTCTTCCAATTCTTAAAAATATTACTCCCCTATTTCAATCATTCATTTGTAGATTTTACGGTCTTAAAAAACATTTTCAAAAATTGGGAAGAAAATGTAATTTTGCAAAAATTCTCATTATTATTATTATTATTTTGCTCTTTCGGATGCACTTTTTGCATTCAAATAGATGAAATAGTGAAGATTTGAGGACGTTAGTAGAAATTCCATAGGATTTACGTTATGTTCACGAAATCAAAATGACTGGTTGACGAGAGTCTTAAGGCAGTCTTCGTCAAATGCCATGTAATCAGATCAAAACTTGGAACACAATTTCAGAGAGAAAATTGTTCCAATTTTTATGAACGTTTGTGATGTTTGTAACACATATATCCTTTCATGATGTAGTACTCTTAAAATTCAGGAATATTTAAAAAAGAAAAAACACCATTTTTCCTTGAACACGTGAAGCTCAAAACCGTTTAACATCACAGTATAGGAAAGGAAACATTGATATCATTTTACAACAGATAATATGAATTGATTCAAATAAAAATAAGTAATATTGTAAAATACGGTGCTTTGTAAAACATGTCGGAGGTCAGAATGTAAAATTAATATTTGAGCGTTTTGTTATCAGAAAAAATGTGCTAGTTTCAGGTCTTATTCTTTAAACATTGTGTGAAGACAGCGTTAAGAGGCTAAATATTGGTTTATAATTTTTTTTTATTATTATTTCTCTTCTCACGATACAGGAAAGGAAAAAAAAATAGCACATGAGTGATTTTTTTTATTTTTAAACTAACAGCACTAATTTCAAAAAGGAACCCTTTTTCTTAATAAGTTAAAATAAATAAATAAAGGTATTAAAATAAAATCTAATTGGAAAAACTGTGCTGAAATAATAAATGAATTTTTAAAAAAAAGGTTAAATATTTTACTCAAAGTAGTTTTGTGTAAGATTCTTTAACATTTCTTTCTGAATATATCTGAACTAATGGTAAGATTCGAAAGAAATTTAGAATATATGAGGGTAGTTCAAAAAGAACCCAAGTTATGATTGGAAACTGAGATATTAGGAATGACACAATTCACTATATTGTTGAATGATTGGATTTGCTTTTTCAAAGAAGTCCAAGGGTATAACTTCCTACACATCCCAAAAAATCGATGCTATGACTTTTCGGGCCGTGAAACCGTCTTGGCCTTCTTTGTAGCAGATTCACCGAAAAGAACCCATTGATTTTATTGTTGCTTGGTTTCCGGTGTATAATGATGAATCCAACTTTCGTCTCCTTTGACAACTTAATAAAATGACGATGACAACCTGATGTGATAGCAATCAAATGCTGATTTGATGGCAAATGGCTAAAAACGCATTTTATATCGAGAAAGGTTCAAGATGTTAATTATCTGTAATGAATAAATTATTCACCAACATCATAATTGAGCTGCGTTCAAATTTATTTTACATTTATAGTGATATCAATTTTATACACCTAATTTGAAAATTGCGAAAGTTATTAGAAGATGTCCTTTTTATTCGACGATTCTATAATCCGCTGTTCAATAACGCTGTTTTTATTTGCAATAACGGAAATATTAATTAAATTCTTAAGCTCTGAATAGTTTCAAGCAATAACGTACGAATTATAATGGTTTCTGCCCTCAAATTTTTTTTATTGATGAACCAATGAAAGTGTTAAATTATGATTCTTTAATTTAAACATCTAACTATGTAAACAACGTAATTTCTAGTTCGATTCATTGATTTAAAATGCAAGCTTAATGACAGTTTTCCCCTTCCATTTAAGATGCATGTATTCGATAGCACAATTGTTCTAAATAAGTATTTATTTAATAATTTTGCATAAAATATTTGAAAACTTAATAAATTATATATTTTTTTAAATTTAATCAACTTAATCGCAGCGATTGAGTGTAGGCGCATTAAATAATTATATATTCGAACCGTCTTCTGAAGAAAAACTAATTTATAATTGGCACCTTGAACACTGAGGGCGAGGTCATTATTGGAATGAGACATTTAACAATTTTATACATTTAATAATCATAAAAAACGAATCACTTCAAGCAGGAAAAGTTTCTGTGAACGACAGTCCAATTCAAATTAATATGGAATAAAACGATCTTATTAACAATGAGTTACATAACAATCATTTGCTTAAGTGCCACGCGCTATATTGAGTGAAAAAAAATTGTATTTCCATTCAGAAGGGAATAATGTCTCAATATTATTTTAGATATATGTGCATCATTCAATAAATAAATAATTATTGTTAATGCAGTTGAATAAGCCCGTGAAAGCGGAAGGAAATGTGGAAAGTTGGCTAATGAATCTTTTGAAGATGTCCCACCAGTCCCTGCACACCGTCATACGGAAGGCTGCTTTATCCACGACACGTCCCAAGTTCACACTCATGGAATTCTTGAGAGAACATCCAGCTCAGGTGAGAATTATATCTTGTTTGTGTAATTATGGTAGGATCTTCCCTTTCCTCCCCATTTAACGCACCAAGCCATCAATATTTCTTTTAAAATATATATGTATTTATATTTTCATACAACAGAGAAACAAAACTTTTAGACATGCGTGGTGTTTTGCGCGAAGATCAGAGATGTTTATACGTAACACCTTCTCTCCAGAAGGTCAATACCCGTCACTTTACAGACGGCAAACCTTTTTTTTTACTCGCAAAAGAAATACGCTAAGCACAGTTACTCATCTCTAACAGTAGCTAGATACTACAATCAGGATAATTACAATTTGAGACGGATTTTCAAAAGAAAATGAAATGGGAAGACATGTAAAGTAGAGAGAAAAAACAATCTAAGTAAAGAAAAAGAATCTAAAAATTGGTTCTCCTTTTATCGTAATATTTTGGACTGTTTTGTTACATTTTGTTTGTTTGAAATGTTACTAAATCATGTACTTAAATCAGCTTTTAAATCTACAAGATGCGGCTAAAAACTTCTGACCGATCAAATGGCTCATGGTCGAGTCATGTGACATCCTGCTTCCCATTCCTGCGCCGGCGTCGATTGAGGACCCCTTAGTTGAGCTGTGGCCTTCGTCCATGACGGACCTTGCATCTGCAGCGCGTCGGGAAAATTTTGTGTTTTAAAGGGCAACGCATTAATGTGAAATTTATTATGAAATTCGGAGAATCCATCTCAGAAACTA
>BMAW01035302.1:1150228-1171908 GCA_019974015.1 Nephila pilipes | reverse complement strand
AATAGCCCAAAGTCACAACTAATCATAGTATTATTACATATAATTAATGATTAGTTAGATTTAACTGATAATTTCTTGGAATTTTTTTAAAATAATTTTAAATTGAATAAAATAGATAGAATTACTTCATTCAAACAAAATTAGAGCAATGTAAAAAAAATTAATTTTTTCTTATATTGTCTTGCAATCATATAAG
The DNA here is from genome assembly GCA_019974015.1 of Nephila pilipes. Taxonomy (NCBI): domain Eukaryota; kingdom Metazoa; phylum Arthropoda; class Arachnida; order Araneae; family Nephilidae; genus Nephila; species Nephila pilipes. The sequence continues at coordinate 1,171,712 of BMAW01035302.1, read as the reverse complement.
GCTAAAATTTGAGAGAATTAAATTTAAAAATAATCTTAAGAATTTATTTCTTCAGTACTTAATCATTCACAATAAAAGCCGTTGTCCTATTTAACCACGTAAAATATATGAAATTGGAATACTTTTTTTTAGGCTTAGCACAATCTGGATCATGGGGCTGTTTCGATGAGTTCAACAGGATTGAGCTTCCTGTGTTATCAGTAGCTGCTCAACAGATATCCATTGTCCTCACGTGCAAAAAAGAAAGAAAAGAGACATTCGTCTTTAGTGATGGAGATGTCATACGAATGAATCCAGAATTCGGGATTTTTCTGACAATGGTAAGAATTGCTTTTTTTTTTTTTCATATTACAGAAAAATGAGTAATTTTCTAACCCTTAGATACCAATTATATATTTTTTTAAATTAAGAGGGGTTTTTTTTTTGTCATTACTTACACGTTGGTAAGGCTTGCAATTCTGAGATTCTTACGGCGTTTGTCCGTCATTATTCTGCTGTTGGACCATACCTCCATCTAACATATTAATCAAAAATTATTAAACTCCAATTGAAGATACACAAAAATAAAACAAATTCTTTAATTATTATCGATGTAGAATATCCAAGGTTTCTCTCTCTCGAAGCTCAATTAAACACACGATCTTAATTTATGATTTAAATAAGAAATCTACCTTACCAGCCCACTCACTCTTAAGTTCACAACTTTCTTCTACAGTAACTACGCAAATTAATAATGCTATTGGAACTTTCTTCGACCCACAAAACTAACGAAAGAATTTCAATCTTAATAATAATTCTCTAACCCCGCAAAAATCCTTATCTTCTATCTCCCTTCTTTTCCCATCAATTGCATATCATCACATCTAGATCACTTCACTTAATTTCTGTTTTCATCTAATTTATCTTCTCACGTTTCATTTGGGTTGGGAAGAAATTGCAATTCTATGCAGTTCAACTCGATAAAAGTCCTAGAGGTTAGTAAAGAAAAAAATCGCGTATGGCCCAATGTCGCAATGTAAGGGTGGAATGGGGGGATGTCTTCGAATCTATATAAAGTTTTTCAGCCAAATATCGTGAGTTGAGTTCTGAATCAGTGGGACAGCGTCGTGTGAGGTTGAAACAAATGAATATAGGATTGAAAAAAGTGTACCAAAAGAATATTTAGTTATGTTTAAAAAACTTAGGTCTAGTAAGATGCTACAACAGTAATTACAAAGACACATGAAAAATTGCTGTCAAAGGAAGAAAAATGAAATGCGTGGTATGAAACTGAAAATAAAATAGGATCTCTAAATAACATTCGATTTACCTTATTGAAATTTCGCTATATGTTTGAGTAAAGACGAGTGTAATCATATTTATATTGAATAATAATTATGTATATCAGGTCGTGGCTTGGAGCCGCGTTATCCTCTCGCAGGCGAGTGTTGCGGCTCTTATGCAAATAAAATAGTCTGACTTTATAGGATATACAGCAGGAAAGGTTAAAAATAATAAAATATGTATAAAATATGGCACTCTAAAAGAATCTTTAACTTAAGAGAATCTTTAAAAGTTTGATTAACTTGTGGAAGTTTTACGAATGCTGTCTATCTCAATAGTTAGTTACTGAAAATGTCGTTGATAATTTTTAGAGCTGTTCGCACAAACTCGGTGAAAGGCAGATATGTTAAAACAGACCGATGTATATTTTATAATAAACTGAAGTGTTGAATACAAAAACAACAATAAGAAGTATTGAAAACTCAGATTAATCGCAGCACGCACCCTTTGGTTTTAGAATATTTTTGTTCCGTCACCTGGGCGTCTGAAACCCAATAGTTGAACCACCATTTTGTATAGAAAAAACCGAGTAGGGGGAAAATTCATTAAAAAAAAAAAAAAATAGAGAGAGGAGCAGCTAGAAAAAATGATAGAAAGCGTCCAAACAATAGAAAAAGGTGAAACTAACCAAATTATATAAGAAAAAGAGCCTGTTTTAAAAACATGGATGAGATTATTGTCGATAGAGGATTAAACCAACATGATGAAGACATGCTTACCGAAGAGATAACTGTTTCTGATACATGTTGTGTATGTTTAAGGAAACGAGAAATGCACTTGCATGCAAAAAGTGTCGTCAAAAATTTCATACCTTCTGAGGTCATGCTATGATGAAGATGATGAAATGGAAGTTTTGCGTATCCTTTATTTCAAAACTGAAAATGCTATTGAAGGTAAAATAATTTCGAAAATCAATTTAGAAATACAAGCCAAAGAGATGAAAATTAATTCGGAAAAAAAATTCCCCACTGTTTCTTTAGGAACTAATGTGCGAGTTCATATTTCAAGGTTCGATAAGGGGCGAGGTGATTCGCGCAATACATTGTCAGTTGTGAAGGGTGCAACAGAGGATGATTTCTACCGACTTGGAACTTTTGATGGAATTTTAAGACAGGTATATACGATGTCAAATTCACTTTATACCTTAAGAACTTGCTTAGAATTGAAGATTTTTCAGACCATGTAATTCCTCTCCGGTCAATGGCAATTTCTCAGTCCAGTGGAAGCAGCCAAGGATTCATCAAATGCATGTGTAAAACAAAGTGCCTCAATATGAAATATTTTTGCATGAAAAACGTAATGAAATGTAATTCAAAATATCATTCAAGCCCATCATATTGCAACAAGTAGGTTAACTTTAATTTCTTATTTTTTTATATGAAAATTTTGTTTCCCTTAATGAGCGAGGCATAAATTTTGTTCTGTACAACTTTCATTTTTCTTTATGTATTTTGAATAAAAAATTTTAACGGCATTCTCATTATTTTTTCACAATATATATTATTTTTTCACAATCAATCTCATTATTTTTCACAACAAGATTTATATTTTTGAGGAATACACGTCATTTATATAATAGTCTTATCAGGAATTTTTTTTCATGCATTGCCTAAATAGCATTTGTCATTCTATACAATGCCTAGGGAAAGTATGTAATTTTTCTCATATTTCATACATTGCCTAAAAACGCCGGGCATTATATTATTCAATGCATAGGTATTCTATAGAATGCTGGCTTTTCATGTTACATTGCCGGTAACATATACAGTGGCACAAACAATTGAGGATACACCTTACTTTTACTTGATAAATCCAACTTTCAATCAAAATAACACCTTAACCAGAAGTGCAAACGAATTTTTATTCTTAGACATAACAAAAGGTTTAATTAACAGTAAAAATAAAGAAAAATCAATGACAAAATTCTAAAATAAAACTTTTTAGAAGCATTTCAAATAAACATAAGCAGATTTTTACCTAAAAAAATTGAGGATACACAAATGAAATTTTTGTTTAACTACCCCTTGATTTCTTTTTGCTTGCTACTAAAGTTTGGGAAATTTTATCCTAAACTTTTTCAACTGTTATTTCTGTCTTTTGAAGTTGGTTATGAGAATAGAAAGCTGTAATTTTCAATGGAAAAATGGCTCCTCGGAAAGAGACTAGTATTGATGTAAAAAAATTTATATTAAGGTTATTTAAGAAGGGAAAATCTTATCGTGAAATAGCTGAAATTGTCGGTAGAAGTCACTCATGTGTCCAGAAAATCATTGGGAAATTTAAACGCGATGGATTAATTCAAAATAAGAGTGGAAGAGGAAGGAAAAGTATTCTGAGTGATGTAGCTAAAAGGAAAATTTTAAAAGATATCAAGATCAATCCTAAACTGAGTGCAGTCAAACTAGCTGCAGAAACTTCTCGAATAATCTGCAGAAGTGTAAGTGCTGAAACTGTGAGAAATGTGATTAGACATGCTGGATATAGCAGTCGAGTAGCTAGAAAGAAACCTTTCATAAGCTTACAAAATCAGAAAAAGTGTTTGGAGTTTGCAAAAACTCATCAGTTGAAGACAGAAAACTTTTGGAAGAAAGTTATATTTAGTGATGAAAGTAAATTCAACATTTTTGGAAGCGATGGTCGTCACACCGTTTGGAGAAAGCCGAACACCGCTTGGGATCCAAAAAATTTACGTCCTACAGTTAAACATGGTGGTGGCTCAGTCATGGTTTGGGGTTGTATGGCTGCAAATGGGGTAGGAAATTTAGTTTTTATAGATGGTATAATGGATCATAAGCTTTATATAGACATACTCCGCAACAATCTTAAAGAAAGTGCACGAAAATTGGGTTTAGATGGAAATTTTATATTTCAGCACGACAACGACCCCAAACACACGGCACGTAATGTCAAAATTTGGTGTCTTTTTCATTGTTAACAGCAATTGCACACACCGCCACAGTCCCCTGACATCAATGTCATAGAACATTTGTGGGCCACACTAGAAACAGCGGTCCAAAAACACCAGATTAGAAACAAAGCCCATTTAAAGCAAGTGTTACAAGAAGAATGGGATAAAATATCTCCAGAAACCACTAAAAAATTGGTCGAATCGGTACCAAGACGTTTGGAGGACATTATAAAAGCCAAAGGACATGCAACAAAATACTGAAACTGTCTATGCATGTAATATATCGAAAAAATTTCATTGGTGTATCTTTAATTTTTTGAGGTAAAGATCTGCCTATGTTTGCTTCAAATATTTGTGAAACTTTTAATTTTAGATATTTTTTTGTTGATTTTCGTTATTTTTACTGTAAATTAACCCTTTTATTACGTGTAAAAGTAAAAATACGTCTTCTATTCTAGCTAATGTGTTATTTTCATTAAAAGTTGGATTTATCAAGTGAAAGTAAGGTGTATCCTCAATTGTTTGAGCCACTGTACATATTAAACAATAATAATAGGGGAATCAAAAATACATGTGATGTTACGAGAAACTCTTTGTCTAAGACAATTCATAAAGTGGAATTTAAAAAGTGTTTTGTTTTCCCAAGACCTACACGATAGATAGGGTCCTATATTTCAATCGATAATAGTAACTTGTTTTCAAGTAAATCAACTTAGATTATTTTCAAGTGATAAAAATTTCGAATTTATTTTAAAATACCAAAACCTATATTTTAATTAAACCGCTGAAAATAATCTCTGAAACAAATATTGTCCTTGATTCACATAAAAGTTTTAGGAAAGAAATTCTAAGAATACTAGAATAATAGAATATCGCTTGCCTTTCCCTCGACCTTCAAATAGAATAGTTTTGATAAAAGGTCAAGAAATGTTGAGAGTAATTTGAGAGAAAATAAAAGATTTATGCTTAATAAAAGATTTTATATAATATAGTAAAAGATAAACGTATATATAAAAAAAAAGATCAAAGATTAATAACGTAAGAAAATAAAAAATTTTATCGTTCATTTTCAATTTCCTCAATGTTGAAATTTTTTTTTATTTTATTATTTCTAGAAAAATGTTCAAGAATTCTATTTGATATTTGATTTCAATTCTAATATCACAGAAAGTTAATATTAGGAAGAAAAGATAGCGTTCAGGTAATCAAAGTGATAATAAAATTTTGATAATATACAAATATTTAATAGTTTTTTAAAAATTTATGTTTTCTTAAGTTGGAAATATCTAACCCTCATAAAATATTGGACGTAGGAATTACAAGAAAAAGGGAACAAAAAAGTCTCGTATACAAAAAACGACATCTTATAAAAACTTTATTTTGATCCTCGATTATCCTAATACCGATCAATCGAATCATCGGTTATCTGAATGCAATCAAGTCGGCAAATTCAGATTTGTACGCTATGCAGAAGTTTTGTTAGCGGCTAATAGCGGTCGCTGGTACTTTTTTATTGGCTATCAATTGGCTTATTTGACTAACCACACGCCGTAGTCAGTGGCGAAAGAGTCTCTGTTTCTGATAGATCGAGTTATAGTTATAGTTCGTAATGGTGACTAAGCGTTCATAGAGTTCCGACTCATATTTCTTAGAGTTTCCGTTGCACTTAAAATAATAGACCAATTGAATAATGATGCCAGTGAATCACGCTGAGCTCGAGAATATGGAATTGGAAATGCAACATTATGGAATATTAAAAAGAACAGAAATGTAATTCAAAATTTTCGAGTGTGCTTGACAATGAAGACGGAAACTTGCGCAGAAAAACGATGACAATGACAGAAAACCAAGACGTATACTCCCCCTATCGGTTCCGCACATAGTATACTGTGGGTTAACACCAGCTTACAATTCGGAATTCCGGAAAATTCTTGTTGATTGAAAGCGCCCCAAGTCATTCCTTAAACTTTTACTCGGAAAGAGAAAACGGAAAATTTAATTTTTTTTTATTTCCCAATATTAGTTAAGTCCACCGACAGATATATTAGGGGGTCATTGAAAGCTTCTGGTATGAGAGAAAGGAATTGCTGCGATTGGGAAAAAATAATTCACAGCAACTGAACAAAGAAATTTACTTTAAGAATGTTTTGATTGATAGTTTTCTTAACGTCCCACTTGAAGCAACACGAGGGCTATTGGCAATGGTTCTCGTAATTTTGAACCTCGGTCAAGTGAAGAAGACGTTACATTCCTTTCCAAATTTCCACACCACACCAATGGGAGGACTTGCAGCCTCGACTGACTTAACGTGTATCATCCCAACTGCACGGTGGATCATAAGAGAAGAACTCGAACCCACGAAACAACGCCGACCGCGAGTTCGTCACCATGAACACCAGGCTACTACAGCTACACTTCAAGAATGCTGTGCACATGGCAGCAGAAGTTTGTGTTACTGTCAAAGACGCTTCAATAGCAAAAGCTTCGAATAAGCTCCTTCCCACCGATGAGTCTACCATTCCATTAAACAGTCAATTTATATCAGAACTGGTGAAATAATCAGGATTTGAAGAATGCTAGATGGAAAACATTTAAGAACGACTTGAATGTGATGTCGATGACCCAGGCAATCAAATATTGACGGAAGTCGAAATTATTGTAACTACAATCAAGACTCTTTTAGTCAACGAAGAAGAGCCTATCGACGATGACCATGTTTCAAAATGACATTCAGTGAGGAAACTTTTCACTGTTTTAAGACGCCCATGAGGTGGTTGGTGAAATGAAAGTTAATGAAGTGGTAAGAAAAAAGTGAAGGCTTCTTTTTAAAATGTTTGCGAGATTTAATCGCAAAAAGAAAGAAAAAAAAAAACAAGTCTCAACTTTGAAGAAAAATAAAATTTTGGACTTCTTTTTCTGAACTCTAGGTCTACTTTAACGGACATTTTGAGCTTGTCAAACTAGGCCAGTAAGTTCATTGTGTTATTTATACGATGTGATACGAAATATATACATATTTGTGTTTAATATCACTTTCTTTGTTTCATATTGGTCCCATGGTATAGATGCAATTTTTTTCGTTAACGATCGGTTATCCGAACACTTGCTCCCCTCCTTCCAGTCTCAAATTGTTTCTGATAATCGATGCTGTATTCACTACTGTATTGTTAAAAGCTAACAGGATATGTTTTTCATTTATGATTTTCATGCAGTCTTTTGGGTGTAGAGTTGAGTTATTTTGAGACATATTCTCAACATGTTTTTGATATTACACTGTGTTAATGAATTTTACGTTATGAAAACCTCACAAATGTAGTGCAGATGATGCGATTCCCTCTCCAGAAAGAGATGAGATTGAATCTTCAATCAATAAGCTCAGAAACAATGTCTTCTAGTCATGATTTTCTTCTCTGTAAAGTACAGATGATGCGATTCCCTCTCCAGAAAGAGATGAGATTGAATCTACAATCAATAAGCTCAAAAACAATGTCTTCTATTCATGATTTTTTTCTCTGTAAAGTGGCTAAAAATATAAGTCCCCAGCTCTATGAACACTTGAGTAACTTAACTGTAAACATTTGGAACTCTGAAAAGCTGTCATTAGATTGGAATATCGGCATTATGTGTCCCATCCAAAAGAATGGTGACTCAATGGTTTGCTCAAACTATTGAGGTATTAGCCTTCTGTGCACATGCTATAAAATCCTCTTTAATTTTCAGTTTCAGAGACTTAGTCCATTTGCTAAATCTGAAATTAGCAGCAATCAATGTCGGTTTAAAAGGAGAAAACTCACAATAAATAAAAAAATTTTGTTTGCGTCAGATTCTTGAAAAATCAATTGAATATGATATTGACACTCATCATCTGTTTATTGACAGTAAATCAACATTTGTTAGTGTAAGTAAGAAACATCTGATGGAAGCAATATATGAATTTAAAATTGCAAGTAAACTGATTGGACTTGTAATATATACATTGAGTGGCCCCAGATGTAAAATTAAATTCATGGGTGGCATCTCAGAGGGCTTAAGTGTTAATAAAGGTGTTTGATAGTGACTCTTTTATGCCTTCTCTTCAATATTGCGCAAGAAAAAGTCATTCATGATTGAAACATCGACACTCGCAAATCAGTTCAACTGTTTTAAGCTGGTGATATTGATAGGAGTGTTCCAGAATTGAGAGAAGCGTTATCTTCTTAAGAGATAGCTGCAAACCGTATGAGATTGAAAATAAATGAGCCTAAAACCAAGTATATACCTGTAATGAATGAGTCATCAAGCGATACACTCAAACATTTAAGAATTGTCCTTCACGAGTTTGAAACTGTGCTATGTTTTAATTACCTTGGTTTTCTGGTTAACACAAAAAAATGAGATTATCTCTGAGATCCCAAATCGCGAAACATCTGGGCAACCAAACGTTCTTTAGACATCACTATTTATCGAGGTCCCGTTTTTTTTTTAAACTCATTATAGGATAGTCCTAATGTATGGATCCGTGGCGTCAAATAAAATAGCCATTAGCAAAGACGTTTTAGTTCTAAAATTTATAGAAATTTCAATGAGCCTGGGGGATATCATTCAATGTATTAAAGTGAAACAAATTGGGTTTCTCATATCGTTAGAATAGGTGAAAAAAACCAGTGAAGAAGATTTTCGTTTCAAAGCTCTTTACTAGTCGTAAATGAAGAAGACCCAAACTATGGTGGTTTGATCCTGTTGAATCGGATTTTAAGGTGATTGGGCAGAGGAATTAGCAGACGAAAGCAAAAAGCAGGTTATCTTGGAGGGATCTTCAAAAGAAAGGCTTGGCCCACCCTGGGCTGTTGAGTCAAATATAATAATGATGATGATGTATTGCATTAATTCTAGCAATTTTGATCACCCATGTAACAATTTTAACATTATACAGCAGCCAGGGCTCTATGACATGCATATTATGCTCAGGTTTATTATCTTGTTAGAGTTAGATGCACCACTTTTGTGCACAATTTAAAATAATTAGTCTATTTTAAAAATTGTTAACTCAATAATCTTCCCATTTTTTAAGCGAATTAATATCTAATCACTTCCAAACTTATAATTACTCCCCACCTTGCTATTTTCTTTCAAAACAACCTCATATTTTTATACCACGAATACTTTCTGTCATTCAAATATATTTATCTTTTTCTAGAATTGTTGGTATTCCTTGTACATACATAATTTCCTTGATGGGATATTATGTATATATTTCAATGAAAAATTTATGAGCCTATAAAATGCTGAGTATTTTATGAGGAACTAACATAGGGTATAATTATTTTAATAGGATAGTTTTATTAATATTAACAAAAGTATTTTTTAAAACTCAATTTCAATATTTTTTTTTATAATTCTGATAAATTTCATTCAATGTGTATTGTAAATGAATATTAGGAATGTGACTTAGGAAACTTTTCCTAGTGTAAAAATGCTGTAGCGAAGAATGAGTGTTTTAAAGTATGAAATTAATTTTAAAAGAATTTTTATAGTAGCTACAAGTAAGTGTTTTTACATACAAATGAATTTATTTTCCCAACGAGTTCATACTCTTGTCTATTATACATATTTTAACTCGAAATACTCACAATTAAAAAACATAATCCAACAATGAAAACAATATTAATGCATACAAGTTCTACCAACTTAACAGTATAAATTTCAGACATTTTTTGCCAGATATTAAGCTGTTTTAAAAATTTTAAATGCCAAAAGTTTTGTGAAAATGAATACAAATTGTTTGGGGTTTTTATAAAATCATTAGTTTTTTTTTGCAATATAAATGTACATTATCTCTAAACTGTATACAAACTATTTCTTGCATGTCTTTAACTATCCTTCTCTATTTTCGATCCTCTTTGACAACCAATTTTTAACTTTTTCTGTCTAGATAACAGTTTAAAAAAACGTTTGGCACAGTTTAGACTTTTAAGCCATAAAATTTAACTTTCTCTCACTCATTTCTTGTAAATACAGATGGAGGACAAAATAATACGAACACTTGGAAAATAATGGAAAATCTTTAATATGGGGTCGGACCACTTTTTGACTGAAGTACAGATTTAATGCGATGTGGGATAGATGCATAAAGGTCATGGACAGTATTTAAAGGAATATTAAGCCATTCCTCCTGCAGAACGGTCTCTTAATTCCTACAGGCTGGATGGAAGTGGAAATCGGGAACGAAGTTTGGACTCCAAATATTCCCATAAATGTTCAATAATATTCAAGTCCGGAGACTGAGGGGGCCAGGCAAGATGTTCAACTTCATCGTCATGCTCTTCGAACCATACTTGAACACACCTAGCAGTGTGGATAGGGGCGTTGTCGTCTTGAAAAAGCGGTCGCTTTTCAAGGAATACAGTCTGGACAAAAGGATGGATCCCCTAAAATGCTTAGATGGTGATTGGATTTGATTCTCCCATGCAGAATAACAAGAAGTCCAAGACCTCACCAAGATAACGCACCCCATACCATAGTGAAGCCACCCCCATGCTTCATAGTCGGCAAGATGCATTCAGGATTAAACGCTTCTCTGTACGTTCTCCAGACATAAACACGTTCGGTCGTCTGAAATAGGGTGAATGACGATTCATCTGACCATATTACCTGTTGCCAATGCTGTGGGGACCAGCCTTTGTGATCTCTGCACCATTGGCGTCGCTTGAAAGCATTAGTTACTGTCACCAAGGGTTTATGAATTGCCACTCTGCCATACAAGTTCGCAGCATAAAGTTCCCTTTTGACAGTTTTTGTACAAACGGGGTTCTGGAGATGACTGTTCATTTCGAATGTTATCTGGGATAACGATAGCTTGAGCTTCAAGACCCGTCTGTACCTATCAGCAAGCTTTGACTTTCGGCCACTGTTATGCTTTAAAGACGTCGTCTTACCCTCTTTCGTGAACGCTGTCATAACGGCTGATACCGTATTCCCTGCAAAATGTTTGCTGCTTCCGAAACCGATGCTCCACTTAAACGCTCTCCAACAATCATTCCTCTTTGGAACTCTGACAGGTCTGACATTTCAACTTATCACACGCAGTTTGATAGACGCATGCAACGCAGGTGACTGCTGTTGAGAGACTGGTACCTTCCTCTTCACGCTCACTAGGTGGTGGACTTCTGTTGCAGGTGTCGCGGCTGTACTGCAGGTGCTGTACGTCATACTTTTTCACAGGTGTTCGTATTATTTTGTCCTCCATCTGTATATATACCTGAAGTTGAAGGACAGGGAGGAACAGACTATTAGAGTATTCGAGAAGGTAATATAAGACCTACCGAAATAAGTACAATAACTGATGATGTTTCGAATATTTTTATTGCATGTTCAGATTCAGGGCTGTGGTCTTCGTATAACGACAAGAATTTACACTCTTACCGGGTTGAGAAAGATCCGACAGTTTGTTCCAACAAACATAATGATTTTAAAAAATCGCCACGAATATACAATGAACCAAATGATAAAACTAAAACAAGATACCTGTCTACGATGTTGTTCAAAAAAGAGTTACGTAGTGGTGAGGTTGTAGACCGTGAATGGCTAGTATATTCTCCGTCACAAGGAAAAGTATACTGTTTCGTATGTATATTGTTTACATCTACCAATTCTACATTCGGCAGTAGTAGATTCAATAATTGGAAGCATGCAAGTACGGATATTTCACAGCATGAAACGCACCTGAACACAGAAAGTTTATGAACTACCACAGTCGATTCCTGTTATCTGGTCGCTAGGACAACCAACTTATTATACAATTCGATGAAGAACGTCATTATTGGAAAGAAGTGCTAAAGAGAATAGTGGCTGAAAAATAAAATTCTTAGCATCAAGAGGACTACCTTTCAGAGGGAAAAACCAAACTATAGGTTCTGTGAATAACGGAAATTATTTAGGCACTTTAGAACTTCTAAGTAAGTTTGATTCATTTTTAAATGAACATATTAAAAAGTACCTCAATTCTGGAAAAGGTAATCCTTCTTATGTATCAGCTACAATTTGTGATGAATTCATTGAAGTCATGGGGCAAAAGTCTTGGAAACTATCGTCACTGAAATACAGAAAGTTAAATATTACTCTATTTCTGTTGATTCTACCACAGATGTGACTCTTACTGACCAAATAACTTTTATTTTATGGTATGTCCAAAATGGTGCACTCATTGAGAGATTTTTACAGTTTATTAATATTAATGGACATACTGCAGAGTATCTGACGGATGTTGTGGTTTCATTTTAGGAAAATAATAACTTTTCCTTTACTTTGTGATTGTAGAGATCAGTCATACGATAATTCCTCCAATATCTGGAAAATATTGAGGATTGCAAGCTCCACTTAAAGAAAAAAATAAATACGCTCTATACGTACCATGTGCAGGGCATTCTTTGAATTTAATTGGCGTCTAAGCTGCAGAATGAAACTATAATGTAAAAATTTACTTTGATTTTGTCCAAAATCTTTACAATTTTTTTCTCATCGTCAACACATCATTGGAATATACTAACATTAAATTTGAGATGTGATAGAAATAAAAATGTTCTGAAAAACCTTAAAAATGCGTGGGTCAGCACGCGCAGATGCAATTCAAGCTTTATGTTCCGGATCTTCAGAAATTGTCATGAGTCTGGATTTCTTAATTAGTGATGAATTAAAGGCAGCAGATACTCGACTTTCTTCTGAAAAATTAAAAATTAAGATGAATGAATTAGAAACTACTTTTTTAACTATCCTTTGGAGTGACATCTTGACACGTATTGACAAAGTAAATCTATTTCTCCAGAGTAAAAATATGGATTTGTCGAAAGGTGGTAAGCTATTAAAATCGTCAATGATTTATAAAAGACCAAAAGAGACTTTTTTGACTATTATGGGTCAAAAGCCGAGGAAGAATTCTTTATAAAAGAGTATCAAAGTGTTCACAAGCGTGTAAGACCACGCCGTTTTAGAGTAATTTTCCTAAAAGGAAATAGAGACACCAACACAATGTTTGAAATCAGCCAAAGCCAGAAATTTAAAATAGAAACCTTAACCAATAATCGACTCTCTAATTTGCAATATGCAAAAGCGTAGTAAAAAATATGGAGCTTTTTGAAATGTTTGGATTTTTTGAAAATATTTCTAATTTGGTTGAGACAGAAATTAAAAAAACGTGCGAGAAAATATCAAAATTTTACGATAAAGACATTAAGGGAGAGGAACCGAATTTCGAATGTCATCATTTCAAGACATATATGATCCCTGATGTCGAAAAGCTGAAGAAAAAGCAGAGAGAAGAAATGGAAAAAAGAAAGATTAATAAAAAATTAAATTCTACAAATGCAGATGAAGAATAGTTTTTGGATGATAAGACTGCAATTGGGATCAACAAACTCCATACATACATATATAATGAAAGATTATTCAGTGTTTCCTAATATTGAAATAATAATGAGAATTTTCTTATCAATGATGATTATTAAGCGAGTGGAGAGCGTTCATTTGTAAAACTCAAATTGGTCAAAAAAAAATTTGAAAAATCGTATAACTCAATCACGTTTGAAAATTTTAAGCTTGATGAATAGTGAAAATGAAATATTATGAACAATTGATTTTGAAGACCTAATTAAAAAATGATTTTGCGAATTTAAAATGAAGAAAACGAATATTCACATAAAACCTCATTTTACTATGGATTACTTTTATTGAACTGTACATGTATCTATACCAAATTAGATTAAAGGGTCGCAGGTGGGGTCTATTTTTTCATAAGGGTCCAGGGCTTCAAGAAGTCTTAAGACGTCCCCGATCATTATATATAATTTTTTTTAAATATGTGAATTAGAAGATATTAATATGTTTCTAAATTATGAATTAACTTCTATAAAATATTTTGAAACAATTAATTTTCATGGCTAAACAGTTTTTTTCGAATTCCCCCAAAAGTTAAGAACTTGGCTCTCTCAACAACACAAAAATAAAAAATATAATAGGAAATATTGTAAAAAGCTTGAATGTTATTTTTGCTTAACTGTTGTCAAAAATAACATACTTAAGTGTTAAAAATCAAGGTTTTGCTAAAAGCCAGAAGATTTTCCTTTAGAGAGCAGAAGTTGTTGAATTTCTTAAAATACAGATAATTTTTTCTGGAACATATTTTGACACATATCACACAGATTAGAATAGATTAAATTTTATAAAACAATTTGCAGTAATATATTTTAGGTAATCATTCACTTAATTTAAAATTAAAAGCACCAAAAAAAGCTTATTTAAAATTACTTATATTTGTTAAAATGATTAAAGATTCAAAAAATTTTAATTTCTGAGAATGCAATTTTTGGCCAATCATACATTCAACAAAAAAGCACACGCAAACGCACATGAAGTAATACATTCTTGTATTATAGAATTATGCAGACTTTCTCAAAAATGAATAAAATATTTTCGTAAATTTTTTTTTTTTTTTTTTGAAAATATTTCTGTATGTATATTTATGCAATACAGTAAATTTAAAATATAACTTTTACAAATACCAATTCAATAAAAATTTTGTTTTTTGGTTAATGTAACACTACATTACGATCAAAAAGTAACATTCCTTATAATTTATAACCAATGCCTCAGTGATATAATCTATCTATATATACATACAAAATTATTACATATTAAAACTTTTATAAAAAGAAGCATCTTATGACAAAATTATTCAAAGTGATTAATAAAAATATATTTACTCCCTTAAATTTTGTAACTATTATATCAATGATATGTAAATTTAGAAAAGGTATTAAGATTGTTTTGTAATTAAATACATGCTGAGTTAAATTTTAAGTTTTGTTGTGAATGCTTTTTATTCTGTTAATACAGATACAGTTCCAATTCAACTTTAGATTTTAAAAAAAAATTCAATTTTTAAGAAAATTTTTAAAACATTCCACTTCACATTTTTGCTTTTAATATTATAAATTCATTCACAATACAGATTTCATATATCATTTTCTACTTATTGCAACACAAGTACACTCAGAGGACTGTTTTCGTTTTATTTAGCACAGTCTATTGCATATACATTGTTCTCTCTCGCACAGAGAAACAAAACTAGTCTTGCGAATGATGCTGCTAATATTTCAACACTATATTTCTAGAAAACAAATTCATTTTTTGAATAATTCAAATTTTTCAAAACAAATTCCTTCACTTGTTTCCTTCAATATTCTGAAATAAGTATTTTTTGAAAGAGATTCAAAACATGCAGCTAAACCAATAACTATTAATACCATTTCTCATACATTTTTCATAAATTTTTAATACATTTAATATGTACTACAACCATAACATATCAACTCATTCGAGATATTATAACAATTCAAAAAAATTTCTTATACTATATTAAAGGATTAATAAATTCTATTAAAAGTATACTTTTTAGGAAATCTGATTTCTGGCCTTAACTGCTTAAAAAACATTTATTTCAATTATAAAACCTGAAGAAGATACTGATACTTGCTCTATATTTTTGATACAATTAATCAATTATGAATTAATCTATAATACTTTTAAAAAGCAGTTTTCATGTAAACATTTTAAATAATAAAATTTAGTAAACAAATTACTTAAGATTGCTTGTAATACTTTTCATTCATAATTTGTTTAGGAAATTCTTTTAGATAATATTCCTTTATTCAATCCAATTTTTACAATAATTTTTTAATATAGTGTACGGAAAAAAATGTAGAATGAAACAAAGAAAGAGACTTAATATACAAATAAATAAAAATTTATTATCTCTCGAAAGGCAATGTTTAATTTATTAAATAAATAGAAATTTTTTTAACAAATGTTAAAGGTGACATATACTTCCTTTTACCTGCTACAGAATAGTGCAACATATCTTTTTATGTGTACTATTCAATACTGCAAAAAAAAAAAAAAAAAATTAACTGTAGTCATTAAATAAATAAGAAATAAAATTCAACTTTACTACTGTAAAAAACTATGTACACCCACCGTGAATATAGAACTAAAAAGAAGCTAGGAATCTTACATTTTGTAGATAATATGACATGAACAAATCACTTCACACATATTCATCCAATAAATTATATACCCTTTAATAAAACGAATATGCTTTCTTCTCAGCAACAAAGGTGAGAATTATCTTTATTTTATAAATTTAAATCTCTGAATAACATTATATTTAAAACAATTCATAAAAATAAAAAAAATAATTAAAATATATAATAAAATAATACACAATTTATTTTATTTTTTTAAATTCCAGTCAGTTTCTAACAAAATTAAATTTCATTCAAATAAACATCCTTCTTCAGATAAAAATGTTAATTACAAATTTTTAAAAATAAAGTTTTAATCTATTCATATAATAATAAAGTATATCACATAAAAAACTTCTGAATTTCCTAAAATTATGTACATGCAGATATCGTTTTAAAGATAATTAATGTAAAATAAATTTGTCTATACTTAACTGTGTGATTTAAATGTTTTAAATATTTATTCACAATAGTACTTATACAGTAATTCAGGAGACGAATGACAAACTGAATTTAAAAATGTGCTATTCATAGTTTTTCCTATACAAAGCTGATTTGAAACATCATAGTTTTTCCTATACAAAGCTGATTTGAAATAATCATCACATAATGTTAATTATACAATTCTTGAGCAACATGAATTAAGTACAGTAAATTGTTCAATACAACAAACTAAAATTCTTATCTAATATTCAAGTCCATTTACTTATACAAACTTACATAAAATTCAACTCTAGAATGAACAAAAAACAACTCAACAATGTAGAATTAAAAATGAAAAATATATAAAAGTGATGAAATAAAACTTTTTGTAAACAAATATATATCTATTTCAGACTAATAAAAATGCATATTTAAAATTTGTAACATATTTCATTCATAACTTAAGTAATGCATTAAAATTAAAATAAAAAACATCGTTCCACAAATTACAAAATCATGATTATTAATAACACAGTAACAATTAAAAAGATCTCATATGTATTGTATTAAATACATAAAAATGAGACGCATAGGAAAATTTTAAAAAGTTCAGTTTTGTATAGTAAAAAGAAAGATTGCAGTAGTACAAATAAAATAAAAATTCAAAATAATACTGGAACAACAATTTGAAGCTAACAAGCATTTGAACTAAATTTTTGATAATTTAATATGATACATTCTGAGAATAAGATAATCTGAATGGCAATTGTTGGAATTTCATATTCAGGTCAATGAATAAATTTCATTTTTTCATAAGATTAGCAGAGATTTTTAACATGAAACTTTCAGAAATATAACTTACAAAATATTAGAGAAAAATATCAGAATTTAAAGCCTATTATTTAACTATTTGTACTGATTATTTTTTTGAAATCAAAATTAAAAAGTTATCAATATACAAAAGTGTATTATATATATATTAAAACTGAAAGTATTAGGACTGCTATGAAATATTCAAAATTTCTCTTCAATACAAACCATTTTTAATTAATTGGTTGATTACTTATAAATAAGAAATTTCGAAATACAACAATTCATATATCACAAAATAAGTTCTCTTAACTTGACTTTACACCATTTAAGTATTACATGCACAGAACATATTTGAAAAATATAATCATGTAACACTTCTATACAATTCATACACATAGAAAAAGGAATAACCAATTTTTTAAAACACATAATACAACAAGCTAAGTTAAACTTATACATTTATCAACAGTTTATTATTTACTAATACTTTAGATTCTCTTTATGCCATGTGAACAGATCACCTACCTCAACAATTAAAGGATTCTATGTTGGGTTTCTTCACGATTTATTGGTATCAAAAAAAGAATGTGTTCTGTATTTATCATATTCGGGAAGGGTTAATTTCTCATCAGCAACACGAATATCATTTTTGATTTCAGTGATCAGATCTTCAACAGACAAGAAATCTCGCTCTGGCCTGATGTGTCCAAGTATGATCAACTTCAAATTAGAACCATAAAAGTCACCTTCAAAATTATGTAGAATATGTGCTTCTAAAGATTTCTTATCGTTCTGGTAAAATGGATTCCATCCAATGCTCAATACTGCTTTATAAATGGGACTATTATTCACTTTCGCCAATCCATAATAAATGCCGCAGTTCAGATCTTTGGGTAATTTTTCAATGACTTCCTGATTGATGTTAGCTGTGGGAATACCCAATTCCTTACTACCTCTTCCAAACCCTTTGGACACAACACCATCAACGAAGAATGGAAGTACATGAGAATAGTCATTTTTAAAACTGGAAAACATTTTAGAGAAAATCTGAAGTCCGGTCATACACCCACGTAACAGAATCGATGAATGAAATTTCGCGTGCTATTCAGCTGAGAAGAGAATCCCAACTGGAGCGGTAGCAGGCTTTGTCGATACTAATCATTAGACACAAATATCAGACATGAAAAGAAGATTATTTCTTCATATCAGTTTTATTACCTGGAGGATTACGCAACACACAGAAGGCAAGTAAACAGTAATGCTACGATTGCACAGTGACGTACGAAGCCGTTCGAGAATGACCTCACGTGTTTGGAGAAATCAAAATACGAAAAATTGGCCGTCACCAGATGGCGCTAGGTACTACACAGTCTGTTGCAGAAACAACGAGAAGGATTCTTCATTGATCGCTGGCTTGTAGCTAACTCCTACAAATCGAGAAAGAAATCTTAAAAAATACCTCTGAGTTAACTTCTAAATTTTCCGTCCATTCAGATGAAACATTGCTGAAAAATGTAGAAAAGATTAATTTCTTTTCTTATTTCAGTTATTTGTATTTTTTAATATACGCTGCGATAATCCCAAATTGATCACAGACAGGCAAGGGACCTTTTTATGAAAGGAGGTTGTTTTAAAGAATAATTTTCATTCGGATGTAATTTTTATGCTATGTATTTTTTATTTCTCTTAACTGTTTGAAGAATTTGTTTCAAATAATTAACTTGAATCATAGCCCATTGCACAGTTTTGCGCGGTGTTATATAATCAAACTAAATAATCTATATTTTTTCCTAACCTTGCAAACCATTGTTTGAAAAACTCAGAAAAGTAAAATAAGTATTTTTGTTTCTGTTGCCGATCGTAATCTGAGAGCATTTCTCAGTTCAAAAATTCTACTCCAATCGAATAAATTTTGCCAATCTTGTTCAACAAGTTATTGTCGATGTTAAAGATGAAATATTTACAGGTGTCTCGAAGATATATTATTATTTTTTGCCTCACTAATTTAAGTTAGTGATGCGAAAATTATTCTGAAAAATAATAAAATATAGAATTACATTTCAATGAACGTGTAAATCGTTATTAATTAGCAATTACTTTGTTTCATAAATTTTCAGATGATAAATGTCAAATAGTTGATTGCATCACGCGAAGAAAATTATTATGCAACTAGTTTATGAAAATTTAGTTTAATTTAATTTTGTTCGTATAACATTAAAATAACGAATGAATTATCGATCGGCCTAAAATAAATTTCAATAAAAAGATTCACGAAAAATTGTATACACTTGTGAGAGATCTTATTGACATGCAGCACGCACGCTCACACACTTTTCTCCAAATTATAAAAGTAGGAATTTTCAAATAAATACGCAATTTTTTTTACCAACAAAATTAGGTTTTTTTTTTTTTTTTTAAGTATTTGGGGGAAAAAAACGATACATTTTCGAGAATATTCGCAGAACTTTTTGATTAGCACCCTAATCTGTATTCAAATTTCATCATTTATCGCATAAATAAAACATATAGATTATCAAGAACTGATAATTGTGCGTGACAGAGATAAATAGGAAAGACAAATATGTATTATCCAGCTGTCCCCCCCTCCTATTTTGACTTAACGAAAGTGTTATAAAATGTAAATGTTCGTAAAAGAATGTCTGCTAAGATAATTTCTATATTACTGGAGACATAACAGTTTTCTAAATATAATATTTCTTTCGTTTTTATGACTGAAAGTAACATTCTAATACCTATGGAAAAAAGGAACCAAACATTAAAAACAATTTTCACTTATATTTTTAAATATACGTACAATGACGGCTTTCTTTTCTTTTCTTTCTTTTTTTTTTTTTTTTTTTTTTTTTTTTTTTGTACATTTCTCTTGCTAAAATTCTATTGTTTTATTTGTTTTCATCTTAGACACGCGCAGTATGTATATGTGTGTGAGAGAGAAAGAGAGTACGTGTTTCGTAACAACAAGATCTGTCACAAGTGTTTACAACTTTTTGTGCATCTTTTTATTAAAAGTAATTTTAGGGTGATTTAGAGTAATTATTCATTCTTTGTTTTAACATTATACTAACAAAAATAAATTAAACTAAATTTTTATAAACTGGTTGATAGTAATTTTTCTTCACATGATACAATGAACTATTCGACGTTTATCATCCGAAATCTTATAAAATCCGAAAATGCCAAATTAATTCATATTATCTGGAATCATCGAATTAATGTGGACAGTTATAAAAAATTTATGAATCGATATATTAGTAGAAAAATTTGTAAATAATACATATATATATATATATATATATATATATATATATATATATATATTTGCGAATCGTGATCCATTCTCAAATCCACCACACAACAATAGGTCCACAAAGTCGGCTTGTTAGTGGTCTAGCCGTGAAGAATTTATTTATTTATTTACTTTTACACAGCCTACATTTTTACTCACTCTCTGGACCATTATACTCCTTTACCACACAACTTATTACCAACCAATTGTTTGCATCCTTTTACATTTTATTACCAATCAAACAATGATTTAAATCTTTTTTTTTTCAATTTATATGGTGATGACGTGTTATATTTTTTTTCATTCTGAGTATGTGATATACATCTTGAAGCTTAAAGAAAATTCCGTCTTACTACTCACATATTTGAACCTTCATTTCTTTGAATTTTTGTAAGTAATTTTTATATTTTGATTTGTTGATAATTTTTAGAATTGTAGATTTTATTTTTGTAGATTTTATCGCTGAACTTTTTTGCATCTTTTAATCATTGAACTCTTTTGTAATTTGGATTTACCAATTCAGCCTACCAAGTCGCAAAGGGGGAAGGTTGGCAACATTAAACTAGTTTAACCCCGCTTATTTGGTCCTTAGCCCGATATTGCTTTTTGACTTGCTGGGTTCCATATTTTCATTTATTTTTTCTTTCATAAATTTCA
>BMAW01035302.1:1015224-1150218 GCA_019974015.1 Nephila pilipes | reverse complement strand
TATATATATATATATATATATATATATATTCTACATTATTATCTTTAATTATGACTAAGATAATGTGTAAGGTCTACCTTTCATTATTCGATTCTTGTGAAACATCTTATTTATTTATATTAAGCAATAATGATCAGATTCCAGTCGAAAACTCTTTAAAATAAAAGAGAGTACTTCCATCCTTATTTATCTCTGTAGCACATACAGACAAAGTCTCTCTCGCTAGGATCCTAAACTAACTCACAATCCCAATTTCTGACTTAAATATGAAATCTTATCTTACCAGTTCCCTCATTTTTAATTCAAAAATTCTCATCGACAGTAACTTCGCCTAATATTTTGAGTAAAACTCTCTCCGATCTACAAACTAATACAAGAATTTCAATCCGAATATCACTTCTCTGACAGCAAGTCGTTATTCTCTATCTCCCTTCTTTTCCCATTAGTGCTATTCCAATTACATATCATTATTATTTATTACTTCACTTCACTTCTATCTTCCTTTAATTTACTTAATCACGTTTCATTTGGGTTGGGAAGAAATTGTAGTTTTATGCGATTCAAATTGATAAAAGTCCACTAGATTAGTGAAGAGAAAATCACAAATAACCCAATGTCACAAGCTAAGGAATTACAACAAAAGAAATATAAGAAAATTACGTAATGTGATAAATAATTAATACTGTGCTACATTAATATTTCAATTGGCTTACATTTGGTTACATTTCATTTGGCTGCTATCAAAACTTCATTGTGTATAGATATACTTTCTGAACATTATTGAGTACATTATTTTATCTCGGGATTGTGATGCCAAATATTTATTATGCTTTCTATTAATTGTCTTTTAGTTATTACTATTTCTTTGTTAATTTCATGCTTTTTGACTTCCCAAATTTTTCAATCGGATTCATATGAGGAGAATTATATGACCAGGGTAAAACTGTGATGTCGCTGTCTACTAAGAAGGTTGTAATGCTTTATGACAAAGCGCTGAATCATGCATAAAAAGGAGGTCTTCACCATTTGGAAACTATTCTTGAAACTGGGGCATCAGACGAGTTCACGATACTTATCTGTATAGGTCTTGTCTCATAGTCTCTTGTACGATGTGAAGGTAAGGAGCTAATAGTGCTTTCAATGCAAAAAAAAAAAAAAAAAAACAACTTGACCATTTTCACAGTATAACAATTTTTTTTTAAAACTCAAAATAAAAATGTCTAATATTTCGTGGGATGGTCCTTTGTTCTCCTCAGAGGCTTGCCTTCTTTAGGTAAATACGGTCAATATGACCCTGAAGTACCCTTGTGAACTTTTTCTTGCCCTTGCAGTGTGATATTGGTGAACACAAATGACGCGCTCCTTGTATACCCTATTGATCCTTCTTGTTTTCAACCTTTTTTTTATTATTAATATCTTACCTTTCTATTTTTTTTAAACGTCTGGATCGTGGTTACAGGTCGTAGATGATCATAGAAATGACGATTTTTCTAGCGAAATTTTTCGGTACATTGCCGATTGTCCAATTGCAACATTCTCAAGCTGGTTTTTATTCTTAAAACATATTTTTCTTGAAACTGTTTCTTCATATAGGCCGACAAAGATTCAATAGGATACAAATCTAGACTCAAGAAGGATGAAGCAGTATTTTTTTGTTCATTATATAAACAATGGCCATGCTTTTACAATCCGAGCATTGCGATTAATATCGGTGTCTTGAATCATTCATTTTTTTTCAATGTCTAAATATACCATTTAGTCTATTGTTCCTTCGATGAACACTAAATTTCCGATACCTCTAGCCTAACATAATATACCCACCGTTATTACAGTCATTTTACACTTGATGATTTTAGTAATGTACCTTCACTTCACCATATAAAGCACCGACCATCAGATCCACACAAACTAAATTTTGACTCAGCAGTAAAAATGACAAATTTGGGATTTCTCAATAGTGTTAAGTATATTAAAAACGGATTTTTTTTTACATTTCTAGTAGATAAGTATAGTTTCTTTAGAGATATGTTTATGCTCTGTAGTCTTTAGCGTGTAAAACATTTTTTTTTTATAATCTTCATTTGCAAATTCACAATAGTTTCGTCAACTTCTTTGCTATCTTTACTATACAAAATCGTCTTTGAGATTAGGAAATCTTTTTTGGGTCAGCAATTTTCTTTTGGTAATTTCATATATCAGTACGTTTTGTACGCGTTTATTCGTATAATGTAATGGATTGCTGAATGAGGCATTTTCCCATTTTCTATAAAATCTTCTCTTTTATACTTTTCTCCTCTTTCCATAATTTTGCAATAACGCATCCCTTATCTACAGAAACACGTTTTCTCCACTTTCGAATATTTTAATCAAGCAAAAAAACTTTTAAACGCTTTTCAATTTCATAGCTTTGACTAGGACTTGAAATCATCTTCACGAATTGCAATCTTCAATACAAGTGCTAATAAGTGTCCAAATTCCATTTGATCAGTGGAAAACACATATTTCCTTTCTAATGTAACATTTTAATAAAGTGAAATAAAACTGTTTCGATTTATGAAGAAATTATCTTTCTTTTACCTTTTGTTTAATTTCGATCGCCATGTATAAATATATTGAATGATAAAATCGAAACATGTTGCAGTCCAAATTTTTTTCCTTTTTTTTTCATTCCCTGCATTTGAAAACGTTAATAGAAGTTAACAAATATAAAAAGGTAAGAATACCAAAAGGAAAGGAAAGTGAGATATTTTAAGGTAGTCTTGTGAAAAATAATCAAAAAAAAAAAGTATAAAAATTATGAATATGATCTAATATGAGAGCATTTTTTCATGTAGAAAAATACTCTAGCATCAATATTATATTCCGATTTCATTATCCCATAGAGAGAAACATACAGTGTGTTTATAATAGAAAATCCCAAATTTGAATTGCTGCTACTACAAAATTAAAAAAATTACAACATCTTCGTACAGATCAAATTAAACATAACTCTTTAAAGTTTATAACATCATAAACGTTCGATCTGATCATCACCTGAAACACGAACACTATCCAGTCGATAGTAGAACTTATCCCAACATAGTCGATGTTACAGTTTGAATAGGTGCAGTTATTCTGGTTTTCAGAACGTCAATTTTCTCCGGTTGTGGTGGAAAAAACACTATCTTTTAAATGGCTCTAAAGAAAAAATCGCAGGGGAGGAGACTGATTTAATATAATATCGTCATCTACAATTAAATATTTAGAATTTTTACAAGCCTTATATTGTTATTTTTAATTTAATATGTCAGGGAAGGTTGTATAATATATAGTTTTGTAATAGTAGCAAACAAAGTTGGTGTTCTTTTGTAAACTCTGTTTATTTTATTTCGCTAAACATCGATCTAATTTTTCTGGTATGAAATGTGTTCCATATTTCGTCTCCTATATTGAAATGTTAAATGGGTTTTAAAATTTACATTCTGAAATGAAAAATTACGTTTCTTCGGCGCGTTCCTTCATTTTAAAGACACAGTATGATACTCGGAAGTATGTGTTATAATATCACAAATTCATGTGAAGATTAAAACATTTTTCTACATATAGAAATGCGTTCTGAATTTGGTGCTTACATTAGGCTTAGGTAGCTTTAAAGAATTTAAAAGCAACATTGAGTGATGGAAGAATAAGGCTAAGTAAATTCTATTGTAACATTTTACAATTAAAAGGAGGCAAGTAAGCAAAAGGAGGTAAAAGTAAGCTTTTGTGATATCCAAGGAAAATTTAAAACGCAATGAGTATTTTGAATTGAAATACTTGAAAGAAAAACAAGAACCATTGAATAGTATTAAGCCCCTTAACATAAAAAAGGCACTAAGTGACCACGAAAGCTCTTCCGATTTTTTGGGGAAACTAATTATAGATAACTGCTCGTAATGCATTTTACAGAGAATTTGTTTCTGTATATATGGTAATTTTGTGTTTTGTATCCCTTCATAAAGCAATTATAAATAACAAAATATGACTCGAAAAGCTTAATGAATTAAAACCCATATATACTATGTTCTTTTTCATATTTCTAATAATCGAATAATTTCTCGTTGACACTGTTATTTGGGCCTGGCCCACATCTTATACGTTATTCTATTTTTTTCTTTCTTACAACTCATTCTCTTTACATACATATTTCTGCGAAGCGTTATCAGCGCCATCTGTCGTGATGACTGAACACTATATAGGTGTTAAGAAACCAAAAAATATTAAACAATTTAAGTTTCTCGTTTTTTCAGATTAGGTATGTCATTAATTATTCATTAAGAGTATCAAAATTTGACATACCCTTTCTGTCGTTCCGAGAAGCTGGTGCTTTAAACTTTAGTTGCAAACAAGACAAACTCATCATCTATTCAAAATGAAAACTCTGCACTTCCTTGTAAATAAAAACATATATTGACATTAATTACAACAGTTACACATCACTATAAGACATAACACATGTTACATAGTAGAGCAAATGCGTTCTCTCTAGCTCTAAGTTCAAGATAAAGTTCGTTCTATTTTTACGCTGCTCACTCCAAACAACAGCGTTCTCTGGTGGGAGTCACGTGATTTCTGCTAGGAAAGTATTCAGTTCGGAACAATATAGGAATAAAACTAAAAAGAAAAAAATTCTCAGATTTCAAAAAAAAAAAAAAAAAAAAAAAAAAAAAATGCTATTGTAAATACAGAATAATGTAATATTTAGTTCAAGATCAAAATTTTAAATATTTTTTTTTTTCATATAGGAAATTAAGGTTAAAATGGAAATTATGAATTATATGTGGATAAGGTATAAAAATTTTTTGATATAGAGATGAATAAGTTTATTTGTGCTAATAAGGAAAATTAAATTGCTAGGAATAGAATAATTTCATTATAAGGATGTCGGAAAGATAAATAGACTTAGAAGCTAAGTAATGATCATATTTCTGTAGGTAAAAATTAGACACGAGTTTAATTTTCACTAATCTTAAGAATTTTATCTGAAACAATGTATTATTTTTCAAACAAAAAATCATATTATACGAGGGCTGTTTTTTTTTCAACCTCCGATTGGCTATAATAAGAAGATGGGAGAATATAAAAAAATAATTTTATTACCAAAAGTAATGTACAACAAAAGTTACTTCTCTACATAATCACCTTGACGATTGAGGCATTTGTTATATCTGTGAACGAGCTTTGCAATACCCCCTTCATAAAATGTTGCCGCCAATGAATTGAGATGAGTTGTGATCGTTTCTTTGAGCTCCTGGTCAGTTTGGAAGCACTGCCCCCCCCCCAAGCCACTTCTTCAATTCAGGAAAAACTCGCACACTATGAAGACCAGGAATGCTGCAGCTAGCTAGTGTGTGCAGTAGGCTACTGCGCATCTCCCCCTTAAACACGCTTTGTCATTGCCGAGTCCAATACGCACTTTCTTGTTGAACTGCAGTAACGTAAACATGGCTGTGTCTATTGATTCTCCCGCCAAGTGTGAATTTCGAAGTGTTATTCGTTTCTTGTAGGTAGAAGGGAATAGTGCAGCGAAAACTCATCGAAGAATGAGTCGAGTGTATGGAGACAGCTTTATGAGTGATGGTGTTGTTCGTGAATGGTGTCGAAAGTTTAAAGATGGCCGAACTGCTTCCTCAACCCATCTGCTTCTTGAGTAATTTAAATGGGACATTTTCAAACATCCATCATATGGCCCCGACCTAGCGCCAAGTGACTTTCATCTTTTTCCTGAATTGAAGAAGTGGCTTGGGGGGCAGCGCTTCCAAACATACCAGGAGCTCAAAGGAACGGTCACAACTCACCTCAATTCATTGGCGGCAACATTTTATGAAGAGGGTATTGCAAAGCTCGTTCACAGATATGACAAATGCCTCAATCGTCAAGGAACCATGTAGAAAAGTAACCTTTGTAGTACATTACTTTTGGTGATAAAATTATTTTTATTATATTCACCCGTCTTTTTATTATAGCCAATCGGAGGTTGAAAAAAAACAGCCCTCCTAATATATATAAATGCGAGATTTGTTAACATAATCTATTTCAACATTTACTTGAACGAATATTAATTTTTCGAATAATTCTTAAAAGATTAAGGCAGCCTTCAAAATATAAATTCAGAAAATTGGTAAAAGAAAGACTTAAATTTTTCTTGATATAATTTTATAATTTTTCCATTCCTCACATCAATCAATAAGTTGTAATTTTCTGCTATAATTGTAACTTCATTATATCGAATTTCTGTTTTGATGCTGCCTTACTTAAAACGTATTTGGAATATAATAAGAGCTATGTATATATTTTTTATTAAAATTTTTTTTTAACGGTAATTACAGAATGCATAACTTTTCTTTCTTGTCTAAGGCTTTAATTTAACGATCTCAAAATGAGGATATCATAACATTATTTTCAGTGGTAATGTTTGGAAAGCGCTTTCTCCTTGTGTATTCTTTTAGAGATATGCAGGATTTTTAAAATAATTTTTATGTTTCAAAACATAATTGAAAATGTTTAATAAGCAAAATGATTAAAATATAATTTTAGGGACACTATTCCTTTAACAAAATCTACAGTCATTCTATTTCTAATCTTTGTCCTCTGTACCTGAATTTTATGGAATAATCTATCAAAGCAAGAATTAGAAGTTGGCGCAACTAAAAAATAACAATAGAATGTTCACAATTTCTGGAAAATATTTACCATTCCTTCGTGATTTGATGTTCCGGCATTATATCTTCTGGCTAAATTTTATTTTGTCACCATACAAAGCCTTTTTTTTTTCAGATTCAAAAATTGATCAAAATACTTTTCATTATCATTATTAATTATTAGTTCTTTAAAATTTGGTGGTTTCTTGGCCATTTTCAAAACATGCCTTCAATGACATATAAACTACCAATAAAAAAATTAGTTTGCTTACTTATGAACTCTTCCGTTACCATCGTACGATTCAAAAATGGATTAAAACAGACTGGGTTAGCAATATATCATTATATTCGATTAATATTTCATGAAAATGACGCCTGAAGTACGAATTCATCTTAGATATTACCAATAGATGAAAATGTTTCTCAAAACTTGGAAATGCGGACAAAACAGAGGAATCGTAATTTTTTTTCTTCATATAGTTAAATTAATAATTAAAAGGCTTAGGTATAGTAAGCCTTCTCTTGACTGATGTTTCTGCTTTTTAAAACCATTTGTAATTGTTTATAAAAGAAATATTTTCAAAGTATGCTTGTTATTTTTAAGTGTTTGTTTTAATGAGTTTCAAGTGTATAGCTTAGGAGAATTTTCATTTAATATTCATTAATTAATTAATTTTAAGTGAGTTTTTTCGAATGTGGTCTAATGTTTAGTTCTAAACAGGGGAGTGTTTAGTTCTAAAATAAATTAGTTTATATCTCTATTAGGTTAAAAATAATTTAATTGGGCTTTTACCTTGAAAACATTTTCCTTTAATTTTGATGAAGATTATGTTATACCCTTGTATAGCATGTCGGTTCTTTTCTTTTTGTAGTAAGCAATCATTGTGAGCATGTTTGCTAATAAAATTATTTTAATCTATTTAGAATCCTGGTTACGCTGGCAGACAAGAACTTCCAGAAAATTTAAAAGTACAGTTTCGCACAGTGGCCATGATGGTTCCAGATCGACAAATTATTATTAGAGTAAAGTTGGCGAGTTGTGGATTTTTGGAGAATATCACCTTAGCAAGAAAATTCTATACATTGTATAAACTTTGCGAAGAACAACTATCTAAGCAGGTAAATTTATTTTCTTTAATAACCTGACTACAATATATTTATCTACCATAAATTTTAAATGCTATTCGAAATAAAAGAAAACAACAAAGCTTCATAAAAATCTATATTGCTTTTGAAATTACATATACGAGTTTTAGGGATTAAAATTTTAGATTGTTTGATTATTTAATAATTTTTTTTTATTTGCATTTATATAAATTTGATTTTCGGTTTATTTTCTTTAACAGTTTAGTTTTTCTCTCAGTTTTATCTGTTTTAGTTACTCTTAAAATGTTTTGTGTTTATAAAATGTACTATTTATATCTTGTTTTTTGAATGATT
Source organism: Nephila pilipes (assembly GCA_019974015.1). Lineage (NCBI taxonomy): Eukaryota > Metazoa > Arthropoda > Arachnida > Araneae > Nephilidae > Nephila > Nephila pilipes. The sequence continues at coordinate 1,142,119 of BMAW01035302.1, read as the reverse complement.
GTTTTGAATTTGTATTTCTACCAAGTTTTTTGGTTTTATACCATCTTGTTGGAATGCTATTCAACGAAGTATGATAGCTGGATCCGTAATACTGGTGTAAATTTGCATTTTTCCACTCCGAAGTGTGGAACAGTATTAATTATATTATCTCCATTTTTTTCTTACTTGGTTTTTTTTTTCTCTTACTTTATTATGATTTTAAAGTTGTTTGAATTTTAAATTGTTTGTAATTTTTAATTAATCTTTTTTACCTGTATTCAATTAATATTTTGTTTGATGTATTAAAGTAAATTTCTGCCTTATTTTCACTAGAATTTTCTAATTGATGATAATATATTTAATTTGATTTTTTTGCTAATTCCTTTTAACTTTTTGATAATTTTTTTTAATTTAGAAGTATTTTGTTCATGCATCGAAACTCGTCTCTCTTCTCTGGAAAAAAAAAAAAAAAAAACCACTGGAGTCTCTCGAATTCAAACCAGCCAATTTTTAGCAATTTATCACTGCTAGAGGCGAGTTCACTGTTGACTTCGTTACAACATGAAAACATTGTTGCTTTGTTTAAAAATTATTTAAATTCTATTACTCTTAAAAGCTAATAGTATTTCAATGATTCTTTAACGACTGTAATATATGGTAATATATACTTTAGTTTCTGATGAACTGTTTAAGAGTTTACGAACTTTCCAAAAAGCAATTTTATAATATTTTAAATTGCGATTTAGATACGCAACAAAAATATTTTTAAAAAATAGCTATAAATTTATAAAAAAATTTGCTTTTCTAGACAACATTTTATTGTTTAGATCTTTTTGAAAATATTCATTTTTATTACAAATGAAAATCGGAGAGAAATCAATTTTGAATTCTTTTTTTTTTTATTTGTTCTTTGTCGAACTGTACATAGAGCTGCGATAAAAAGAAAAAAAAAAAAAAACATTTTTTGGTTGCCTTAGTAACGAACTGCGTGAGATATTGCAATGAGTAAGGAATATTGGCTCACAGAATGAAACCTAAGAAGTTGCTGAGTTGTATAACAACCATTTTTGCTCCGGCCAAATTGGATTTTTTTTTTCCATTTAATAAAAATTTCCTTTAGTGCATGCAATCTGTTATCTATTTCTCTCAAAGATTTAAATATCACGACATACATTCCATTGATAAAAATACAGACAATGAGCAAATTTAGTATCTTTTCTTATTTTTTGAGACTTAATGCAGTATATTTTGTATCAGTTATTGGGAATTAGAGGGAATGAAATGATATTTTCCTTAAAATTAGCCCTTCTCCATTTCCACGTCATGCCAATGTGTAATACACTCAACCCATTGAGAAATTAATAAGAAAGTTCGTATATATATATATATATATATATATATATATATATATAATTCCATTACCGGATTCTATGATGATTTCGTATCAATTCAATGACGATGCTTGCAGTAGTTTTACTGAAGTTTATTAGGAGAGATGAAGAGTGGAAATATATACACGTTAATCTATATATATATAGGTTATCTCTATTAGGAGTAAACAGTTCTTCCAAGAATGATAGATGGCAGTTAAATTAATCTTATCCCATATTGGCGATGGGCATGGGAACGCGCTCGGGCGTTCGGAGCATACATTCGACGCGGGTAAAGCGAAGGGAGAAGAGAAGCGGAAAGGGGAGGAAAGAGAGAGAGAACGAAATGTTGCTCAGTTTTATTCAGGAATAGGTGGAGCTGCATGAGCTATCACATGACGTTGATTCGTGGTGCCATCTATCAAGTAACTGAGGAACTGGTTTTACAGTATATTGGAAAAAAAATTAATTCTTTGATAATTAGTTGGATAATCCCCCCATATATATATAAACTGCAAATGCAATAAACGAGACCGTCGCGAGATGGTATATGTGAAATGGGGAGCAGCATGCTGTAAAATATACTTATACATACTTAAAAATAACTCTCAGATTATCTATTCCTTATTATTTACTAGCCATTTTTTGGTGCCATAAATAAAAACCACTTGATGGTTTTTTCATTGTTTATTTTCAACGATAAACTTAATAAAAGCAATTACAATTCTGCTGCTTATTTTCATTAAAATAAATTTGAATTATACAAGACAAATTCCAGGAAACATATATCTGCTGCAGACCTAGATAAAATAACTTTGAATTGTACAAGACAAATTCCAGGAATCATATATCTACTGCAGACCTAGATAAAATAACTTTGAATTGTACAAGACAAATTCCAGGAAACATATATCTACTGCAGACCTAGATAAAATAACTTTGAATTTTGCAAGACAAATTCCAAGAAACATATTTGCATCAGACCTAGAGCAGCCAATCGCTTAAAAAACACCAAAAAGAGCTCCTAAAAAACTAGCATCTCCCTATCCTATGGTCTATCTAGAATCTCCTCGTCTGTCTGGTCTGAAAAACAAAATAAAAATAACTTCTTTATATATCGGTACACCACGTGAGTCTGACGAACGAGGGACAACTGGATCCACCCACGTGACAACGACCCACGAAGGTCACGGATTTTCAACATGCTGTCCTAAATTATCCCTCAATGAAACAGTTTGTTGTCAAAATATCAGAAAAATAAAACAATTTATCGAATAAAACAAGAAAATAAAACAACCCGTTTTCAAAATATCAAAAAAGTTCTTCAGCATCATAGATAATTTTGACAATGAATCCTTCAAGAAAATTTAAAAATACACCCAAAATTCCTCAACACGAAGACTAAGAAATATTCTGTCTCTCTCTCTCTCTCTCTACTGGAATAACTTCGAATCCGCTCACTTGACATCTAATCACATCATCGGGAAGTAAACAGCTCGACTGGTAAACGAAACTTCATCTCCTCACAATGCAGCTCTCAGGCAGGCCCGACTTAATAATTCCCTTAATATCTCTCGAAATATTTAACTTTTAATTCTTTAAATTTTTAACTTTAATTTTTTCGCTTAATCTTCAAGCATTTTCAAACCTACGTGCAAATTGTTAAATACTACTGTTCAAATAAACTTCTGGGTAAGCATAGAAACCAAAGTGATGCCATCTCACACTGTGCACTTGATAGTAGATAAGAGCCCATCCGGGCTAAGGACTCTAGCAAATTTCGTCCCATTCGTCCCTACAAAAATGTGGTACAATAAAATGTACTATAACAAATATATGCGAATAACAAATTTTATATCATTGTACATAATTGTAAAATAGGGATAGCTAGATAAGTTGGTAGTCTAATGAAATAAAAAGCATGATATGGCTGAAATACCAATCATTTTTTTCCCTTTATACATTTTCTATTTTCACAAATGCTTTTATAATTTAGAGGGAGAAACTTTTATCCAATACTACCACAAACAAGAAAATTCTTTTAATATTAATGTTGTAAGTCCTTTGATATTAAGGCTCTAACGGCATCTCACGCTAATTTCCCTTTAACTAATCTCTGGGCTACGTTACTAGTCGCGGGATCGCAGCCATCGTTGTTTTAATCGAGTGGCATGTTCGAGACCTTATGCTATTAAAGACCCAACGTGTAGCGGAGCTGATGCCCGATAAATCTGGGAGAGGTACCAATTCCTCCCGATGATGCGATGTGGTTTGGTGTTATTAACGTCACACTAGAAGCAACACGAGGGCTATTGGCGACGGATCTCGTAATTTCGAGCCTTGGTCAAGTGGCGAGAAAGACACCTGAGCTGCTACCCCCTCTCCTAACTTCCACACCACGCCAACGGGAAAACTTTGGGCCCCAACAGATTTAACATGCATCAGCCTCGGCTACACGGTGGGTCTTTAGTGGTGTCAAAGCTCGAACCCTCGACTCAACGGAAACCGCCGGCTGCGAGTCTGATGCCTTAACCACTAGGCTACCGCGGCCACGATGTGATGTGGAAGTTTGGAGAGGAATGTATCAGCTCAGATGTCATTTTCGTCACTTGAATGAGTTTCAAAATTACGAGGTCCGCCACCAATAGCCCTGAGTTGCTTTTCAGTGTGACTTTAAGAAACAGCCACACAATCTCACTGAAGTTACTTTAACCTGTTGTTTGATACGAGAACTTCACTTTGTGAAAGAACCGTGATAAATGTAAATTAATCTTATTGAGAGGTTAGAAAGATTGAGGGATTAAAAAGATTCATAGAAACACTATATTAGTTCGAAGCGATATACTAAACGTGTGTACCTGATTTGGACCCCGTCTCTAAAAATCTACTTAAATCGAATCCAAGCAATTGAAGTCGACAGTTTAAACTTCTTCAAATAAATAGAATTCTTCAATATAGCATTTGGTTAAGAATGTAAACGCTCCACATTATTAATTTATTTTGATATTGCTTTTTCGAAGTCTGAATAAATTGGTTACTGATTTTTGGATGATTTTACTATATTGCATCATTGTGTCTCTTATTCACAACAAAGACAATTCGTTCCTATACTACTGTAATTATTGTAACTTAGGAAAACAGAGTTTAGAACGTTTCGTCATCATAAAATAGCTCGCATGTTTTGAAAGTTTAATGATTAAGATGCTTTTATGTCTTTAATGATCTGACAACAAAACAGCTGAGTAACTTTTCTTAAAACACGGAACATTTTCTGTGTATAAATTGTAGGAAAGTTTCAGAAGTGAAGTGCAAAAAACTGATTGAGAGTAAAAAAATAATTTGTTTAAATTTTCTCCTTTAGCTTTTGAATTTTCGATATTCTTCTCAGATGGAAAGATTTATGTTTGAAAGAATGTGCGCTATTATTTTATGCGAAAGTGTTATCTTACGTTAGAATCTTATAATGGAATATTATTTTAACGTGGAATTTTATTAATTTTCTAACTAAAAGGGATATTATTCAAAATGAATTTCTATTTTTAGAATACTAAAGCCTATTGATGTATGAATTTGTTATTTACAAAAATTTAAATTAATATGAAATGTATAGAAAAATCAGTGAGCTTCGAAAATTTTCTTCTATATATTTAGGAAAATTGTAAACATTAAAAAGCTTCACATAATCAAGGTGAATGCATCAAATTTATTTTCATAGATCGAATTTCCATATGTGAGTGGTGAATTATATTATGTCATGTAAATTATATGCAACTGATCAGCATTTTTAAATTATTTCTTTCGGCATTAGTCTTTTTTTATATTATTTTTACTTTTTTACTACAATTCTTAGGGCAAATTTCTTGGATTCTTATAAACACATATCTAAATTAAATGAGATAACAATCTTTATTGTAAAACGTATCAAATTAAAAAAAAACACACAATTAATCTAAATCGAATTTTATATGCTTATTTGGTGTTGCGAATGGCAGCACTTCGCCTACCAATGAAGAGCAGCTCGTGCTAACGTGAGATGATGATATTCTTATTTTTTTTTTATATATATATTTTTGTAACCTTCGTGAATGTAAAATTATTGTTGTGTTTGGTGTGTAATAAATGTTTCGTTCTGCTATGTGTCACATCTTGATTTATTCAGTATACATTTAATTAATCTGTCGCGATCCGACATCGGGTAGATGTCAGCCCTACTTTAATATTGTGAATTGTTCAGTTACAGAGCGTAACTCTACATTTGGAATTTATATTCTTATTTGAACTTTAGAGATGCGACATTTTTAATATGCGTCAGCTCCCTTCAATTTTCAAAAGAGAATTTTTTCAGTTCACTTGTGCACAATAGCACAATTATTTAGAATTATTAGCAAATCAACCAAATTTTTAAATTAGTCATTTTATAAAAAAATTTCATTTGCTTACAATCGATTTCTAAATTTATGATGAGTGAAATGCATAATTTTTAGTAATACTTCTTCTCTTGCACTTTATATTCTCGTTTAAATAGGAAGTTTTGGCATAATTTTTTTGTTACATACTTTTATTCATTTTAAAATGTATTTCTTTCATATTTTACCTTTCTTTGCTATTTTATTTGCTCCAATTTTGAGATTTTTTTTTATTAGTTCGTGTATCATTTGAATTTTCTTGCTGTTAATCGTAACAACCAACTCATTTATTATTAACGCGCTCCTGGTAAAAAGTTTCATAAGTGATAATAATAATCTGTAAATGTCCGCACTAAATAAACAATAAAAATGCTTTAACAATTAAGTTTTCAAAAATTGCCAAATACAGGTTGTCAATTTTTCAGGAGTACATGAGCTTCTCGGCTCTTAATCTCCGTATATTATATTTTTTTTAAGATTTGCTTCGGCAAACGTGGTTGCTTTGACAAAACAGAGTATTGCCTCCAGTATTTTTTTAAGAAATTGTAATCAAGTCTACAATAAATGCAGCATATCATCTCGTGCTAATATCAACTTATTTTCATATCAATCACTACATTATTAATGTAAATAAGATTAAAATTTTTAAAAGATAATGTTTTCAAAATAGTTTTACCTCGCGCCAAATATTTTGTGTATTTTTAAGAAACAAACGCAGCACATGGCAAGCCATTTTTTTTCAAAACAAAAATGCTTGATGAAGTTATTACAGAATCTATATTGACCGCATTTAAGTCCAGCGACAGCTACAAAGTTCACGAATGTTTAGGGCATGGAGCATTCGGAATGGTTTTTCTTGTTCGCGATAAAAGAAGTCGTCAGAAATTAGCCGCCAAACTCGTCATGAAAGCTACAAATGGCGAGCGAGATTTTTGGACTGATTTGAATCATCCAAATCTTCTGCCACTCATACGAACAGATGATTTTTCAGATAATTCTATTATATATCTAATGCCATACGTTGGATCCGATTTGTTTCACATTTTGTATGAAAAAGAGCCAAGCTTTCACAACGATCGCCAATGTTTCATTCGAAAAAAGAGTTACATGAAGGACATTCTGAAAGGTCTCGAATACATGCACCACAAAAAACTTTGTCATCTAGATTTAAAGGAAGAAAATATACTTATATGTCATAAGACTGATGCAGCTATTATTGGAGATTTTTCAACTTTGACTCTGTCAGATGAAGTCTGGGATAAAACATTTGGCCTTAACTTATATGCTTTACCTCCTGAAGCAGCTACCAGAAGCACGTATTCTTATTATGATGGCATTGCTGCTGAGATGTGGACTTTTGGTGTATTATTACTGCAAGTGTTTACCTTGAAATACCATTTCCGAGATATAAAAGTTGACGATTCATATGAACACGATATTTTACCAAAAGTTATGTCTGCAACATTTCATCGGGAAACTCGTCAAAATTTTTTTCAAGTTCATAAAAAGGCTTCCTTATCGAATAAAGCTGCTAACCAATTTTTCGATTTCGTTGCACATTTTTTAATACTGGAGCCAAAAATGAGATATTCAGCAACAAAAGCTCTGAACCATCCATTTTTGTTTGACGCTGTTGAATATCTCTGTGAAAGGAAAGATTCCTCAGATAAATCAAATCCTATTGATAATATAATTTTGCAAGTAGAAAAAATGGCCTTAAATGAACGTTGTTCGATAAATAGAGTTAATGATGAAGCAGAGAAAAGGCAGCTAGATTTGTCGTCGCATAGTCTCAGATGCTCATCATTTACACTTCGCTATGTGTCGAGACGAAGTAGTTATACAAAAGCATGTAATTTGGACAGAGAAAAGAGACATTCTAGGTCGCTTTCTTTGAATCTTCAAAATAATAAGCTAACTGAAAAATCTGTAAAAAATCTGAGAACTCTTCAACGACGATTACTTTTTGGCAAAAACATAGAATTAGCACAATTAAATATAAATAGATCATGTAAAAAAGTAAAAATGGTAGAAGATGATAACTATTCCGACATATTAGGTGGAGGAGATTGCTTTCCTTTTAAAAAATCTCGATTTGCAAAAACTGTGAAAAAATATACACCCAGATTCAGGCGAAAAAGGCCTGCATTGACCCATTCTCAAAATGTGCAGCATAATTTTGAACCAGTACCATCAATTAGATTCTCTTACAATCCGGCAACTAATGGAAATGGAACTGTGGTCAAATTCACAGGTTCAAGTAAACCAGGTATTGTGAAAGTTAAAAGGTACAAACACCGTAAAATATGGAATCTTAATAAAATCTGGAAGATCACAAGATTAAAGCGATGTTATGATACACAAGATGATAATGTAAGCCTACTGTCTTCGGTGTAAAATCAGCCTGGAACATTTTTGAGAATGAAGATGATATTAATATATTAATGGTGGTTCTTCATCCAAAACATCGCGCTCATATATAGAACGTATACAGGAAAAGTTATTTGTGAATTTTTTTTTTTTTTCTTAACAGTTCACATATATTTTCATTGGAACTGCGTCGATAATATCAACTTTTAACTATGGAACTTAGAGGTATACATTAAATGCCTTTTGATAATGCTTTTTATTGAATTACATTTAACTGCAATATTTTACAATGAACTTTTTTTAGTTCCTGTGATTAACATTTAAGATAAATGTAATGACCTCATTTGTAGAAGTTATTTTACCAATTTAGATAATTTTCTAAAGAAATTGTGTTTATTGGTACAGTATTTGTATATTACGTATTATGTGATCTAAATAAAGTTTATAATAAAATATCAAAGGAAGTCGTAGGTACTTTGAAGCTGTTGCAGTATATGTCCCAATTCGCGTAATTTTTGTTTTTTTAACAGAGCAGTTTTTCATATCAAGTATTATGTATGCCAGTTGCCATGTTAGGCCTAACTGCCACACAAATGAAATGGCAGGGGTTAAAGCAAACTTGGTGTCCCAGTATATACTACATCTGAGTCTTTACTTTTCATTGTTGACTTTTGTATTATCTGCTTAAAAATTATTTTTTCATTTGATAGTTTAAGTTGTCGTATTATAGTCTGTTAAAGAATTACTATGGTACATATGCAATAGTTTTTCCATCGAAACCAATGTTTTCGTTACGCCAAACTTACTTTACATAAAACCTATGGAAAAATGCATTTTAAAAGATGTTTTTACATAAATTCGCACGTACACACACTTTACAATAAGACTTTAAGTGCTCATAAGTACTAGAATATCGCCAAATTGGCATTTTAAATTTCCATCGTCATATTAGATAAGCAAAGAAATTAAAAAACACTTGTATCAAAATAATAGAGAGCAATTTTTGCTAAAGTGATAGTATTCTAAGTGTAACTAAATATTTACACTGTTTATTTTCAAACAAAAAGAAAATTTTAACTATAGCCGGGTAATAAGTGGTGGAAAACACATCTAATCGGTATAGCTAAAATCACTTGGCGACAAAATGATTTTGTATCAAAATTTAGCCAACTCATATATTTTTATGACTACTTATATATATATATATAAATTTTTGGGAGAAAATGAAATAGAATATTATGTATGAAAATTTTTTTTTCTCAAAAATATAGTCAACAAATTAAATCTTGGTCCCATTTCTCAACGAGCAGCATGATCGAAAAAAAAAAATGATTACGCACAATTGTTATAACTGAAATTAAGAGAGCAGGATTATTTAACCGTGAAATGTTTCGAATTTGAGAAAACTCATCTCAATAAAATCTTGACAAGTTAAGTGAAAATACGAGGGTTATTTTTTTTTAAATAAGGTCCGTTTGTGATTGAGAGTTAGAACAATGCGGTATCGCCACAGTGCGTCTGCGCTCTTACTCCCAGGATGCTTTGCACACGTTTAGACGTCTTTTTCAGCCTTCAGTCTGTGTGCAGAGTAGTAAAAGTTTATATATGTTTAAGAAAATTGAGCCACCTACCACCGACTATAAGATAGGATCTGTAATTCGATTCTTGGGCTCAAGATACTTGGCAGCAGCTGAAATTCACCATCAGACATGTGAATAGGGATAATGCTATGAATGACAAAAAAGTTTGAAAGTCGATGAGAATGTTCAAGGGCGGACAGGTCAATGTGCATGAGAGGCCACGTCCTGGCTGACCTTCTTTGATTTCTGAAGATTTGGTTCGTGATGTGGATCGACTATTCGCGATTTTAAAGTTATCCGAATTTCCACAGGTTTCAAAGTCAATTTTGTACACCATTGTGTCGGAAAAACTGAATTATCAAAAATATGTTCTCGGTGGTTTCCAAGACTGCTTTCAAACAATCACAAAACAAAAAAGATTGAGCTATTCTTCATCATTTTTGACTCGATGCAATCATCAAGGAGATAAATTTTCATCGTTCTAGAAGATGGGACTTGGGTGTCTAAAATGAGTCCAAATAACAGTCAATGGAATGTTGATTCGTCTCGTCGCGATCCAAAGTGAAAGCTTAACAGACAATTCCAGTATAAAAGATCGTGACAACGATCTCCTTAGACTGGAATGGTACTTTGTTAGTGAGTTTTATGCCAAGAGGCAATAGCAGTCAATTCTGATGCGTATTTTTCTGAGAAAACTCCGGTGTGCCATATAAAACAAGAGGTGGAGTTTTCGGTGTGATGCTACACCATGACTATGCAAGGTCACGTGTTTCGGTACAAACAAAGGATCTAATTGGCTCATTTAGATAGCATCAATTGGATCATCCATCTTTAAGTCCAGACCTTGTTCACAGTTATTTTCATTTGCTTTGATACTTAAAGGAATTCCTTGATTGTCAACGACGACGAATTGAAAACTGCAGTCAAGGGTTGGGATTTTTCAAAGGCGCAGATTTCTTTGACGTCAGAATTGAACAATTTGTTGAGCGGTATGACAAATATTTAAACGAAAGTTGAAATTATGTAGAAAAAGCATATAGAATATGGGGAAAATATATTTTAATGATATTTACAGTATTTTTCTTTTTATTAAAAATTGACCTTATTTAAAAATACAATTTGTATTTCATATATAAATGCTTATAAGTAACATCATAACTAAATGAATAACTAATTATTTTCCATATAGAATCTTAAATTTGCAACACAAAAAAATGCTGCAAATATCATTAAATATGTATCTCACGCATTGATAAAATAAACTGAGAAACTAACATTTGACGAAAGTTCTTGTATCACAAATCTAAGGGTTACTTTTGAAATGAAAAATAACACATTTCCAAGCGTTTCACTATTTCAGCATTTATATAAACGGGCAAACGGATTACAATTTGTAACCGAATTCATTTATTTACTGTATATATCATTGACATAATTATGGATTAACGATTGATAAAATAAAAGAGCTAAAAGGGACATTTCAACAATATTAAATACCCATAGAAAGAAAAAAAAACGAAGAAAATTTCACTAACATCAAATGTAGTTCATAGTAGTGATATTTTTGTGTAATTATTTCCTTGTGTTGAATTACTTTCTCATACTGATATTTTATTCCTTTTGTTAGGTTCATTACGATTTTGGTCTGAGAAACATTCTTTCCGTTCTGAGGACTCTTGGGGCAACGAAGCGATCCAATGTCAATAACGCAGAATCGGAAAGTGCTATTGTTATGCGAGTTTTGAAAGATATGAATCTTTCAAAATTGGTAAGAATGGATGATTAACAGTGATAACGTATTCTGCAATTGTTTAAAAAGTTTAGCAAATATAATTTTATTATTCTTCAATTTATATTTTATAAGACTTCGTTTTGTGAAGGTCATCACCAGTAACGTACTTAAATGCTTCAAGCAGTGTTGCTATTGCTTTAATTCAAGTAATTTAATCAAATTTTCAAAAATAACAATAATTTACATTCTAGTTTTCTTTTAATAAACAGTTCCAAATTAATGTTGGAAAAATTGATTGTATTAGTTTTATTAATGTCAGTCAAGAAAGGTACATTATGGACTGCCTACAACCATTTGAAATTCATTCCATCAGAAAATTTTGAAAAATTCAATTTAACCAAACAGTTACTGATACCAAACACAAAAAGCAGTATTAGCAACATTGTTTTTAGAGCCTAATTAAGGTATATATACATTGTGTGCAAAATTTAAACAACAGGTGTCTTTTTTTGCCAAAACTCCACGTGAAATCATCTGAGAGAGAATGAAATTCAGAAATGAGAGGCACAATTTTATACTTAAACAATGACGAAATCAAAATTGCGCAAAAAGGAATACAATGCATATAGTATGGAATCAAACAAAAAAATCTTTATTGAACTCATAGTATCGTTACACATGATTATCTGTCCTATAGGAAGCAGCAGCAGATGATCCTTAGTAAGGGATATGCCCTCCATTTACTGCAATGGTTGCTTCGGACCGTTTCACCATACTCAGCACCAGATGATCCAACAGTTTTTGAAGAAAGAGTGCACATTCCTCAATCAGTATCGGTTTCAGTTGTTGGGTGTTCCCCGAAAGAATGTAATCGTGCCACAAAGCGTCTCCCCATAGCATCCCATACATGTTCCATGGGATTTAAATCAGAGGAGAACGCTGTTCAGTCAATTCGAGTGATATCTTCACTTTCCAGTAGCTGCTTAACATCAGAAGTCCAGTGTGACCGTGCATTGTCATCTATAAAAATGAAGTCTGGTCTAATAGCACCTCGGTACAGACGCTCATTGGGAAGGATCCCCTCCTTACAATAGCGATCTCGGGTTACAGAACCTCTGTTGAAAACGTGGAGCTCAGTCCACCCATTCAGCGTAGTGCCTCCCCAGACGACAACTCCAGGACCACCATAATGGTCTCTTTTCGTGATGTAACTGTCACAAAAACAGTTTCGTGTCCGTGCCCCGACCACTCTCCAAATCAACTGGCGTTGGGAATCGCTTGTGGCACTGAAACGACTATTATCTACAAAAAGGACATGACTCTATTGATGAGATATCCAGTTTTTGTGCTCCTTACACCACTCTAAACGGTGCCACCAATGGCCAACTTTCAAAGAGGTGCAGCTTTCAGGACGGTGGGCAAATAGGGCATCTTTTTGAGGGCATCTAGCGCAGTAAAAAGCGACACTCTTAGCCCTGTTGCTGTACACAGTTCCAGAGCAATGGCATTTACCAGTCCGATACCAGTCAAGACTGGTATCGGACTCTTTTTGCCTGCAGGACAATATATCGGTCATCCACTGCAGTAGTTTTCTTATGGAGGGAGGCACTATCAATCTTTCTAACAGCTGTACCTATGGTTTGGAAGGCTTTCCAAGAGTGCGAAACGGCAATTTTGTTGATTCCGAACTCTTCAGGTACTCTGTTCAAACTGCGCTCCTCCTCCAGCTTTCCGATCATTCTTCTACTATAATTTCATGGCTATCCGCTTGAAATTTATATTGTTGTTTAAGTTTTGCACACCAATATATATATATATATATATATATATATATATGTGTGTGTGTGTGTGTGTGTGTGTGTGTAATGATTCAATTGAAATTTGTAATAGTTTCCCAGAAAAGATAATTTAATTTCCTAATTTTTTCCATTCTAACAGAAATATGGAATTTCCTCAGGAAGTAATAGATATGTGGTAATAAATAAAATTATTTTTTGCGTATTTTTAAACTTATTTTTAATGTGATAATAAATAAAGAAACTTATTTTTTACTTTCCTCTTTTACGTGCACTCACTTAACAGAAACGTTGAAATAAATAAATGCAACAGAATGCAACTCACTGCTTCGTTATATTTATTCATCATTCAGAGGAGAAGCCAGTTACTAATCCTCTTATCAAATGTACTTAAATAACAGGGAAAATAAGTGGAATCGCTTAGGTTAATTAATTCATAAGCACACATCTTTTGAATCATTAACATTGACACCAATTTTCACCCATTTTGATGAAAATTGCGAAAGTTATTAAGAGTGTTTCATTTTTTTCAGATGACTGTACCATGCAAATATGGGTACTCTTTCACAACCGCAATTGAAAACAACCTTAACTCTCCCGTCATATTTTGTTTCAGATCGACGAAAACGAGCCCCTATTCCTGTCGCTTCTGAACGATTTGTTTCCTGGAATCCGTGACCACAAGAAGGGCAACACGGAACTCGAAGATGCCATAGATTTGCAGGTGAAGGAAAGCGGACTCGTTCCGTATCCCGCATGGAAGGTCAAATTGATACAGGTGGGAATCAAATTAAACTAGAATACATTGTGTCTATACGTTTCATTATTCGAAGGTTAAATGACACGAGATACGTTTCGCTCATTCGGGATAGTCAAAACTGGTCTGAACTAGTTTTGATGATTTATCGTGATTGATAAATTTGTTGATAGGTAAATTTAATTCCTGTCTGGAATGATAAGACTTTTGTAATGCGTACATGCTTGATATGATATAATGAAATTATTTGCTGTTACATTTTGAAATGAAATTCATCGTTTTGATTTTAAATGGATTTGACTCTCGTAATAAAGAAAAAAATATCGAACTAAGTATATATATATATATATATATATATTAATTCTTATAAAACTTTTTTAAATTATAATTATTATTGAAGCTTTTAGAAAATATGATTAAGTAGTATTTATTAACATTTTATGAATTAGGGAATAGTCACACTATAAGTAGTTAAGACGAGAAAAGCACTTAATATTATCTACCCCAGCTTGGAAGTATCATAATTTATATACGGCTCAAAATAAAACTCCTATAATAAGTGCTATTTTCAGCTAGATCAACTATCTATGTTATTTAAACTAAATTATGCCATTAAAATAAATGTGTAATATAAATGGATAATTATTCTTATTTATTTAAAATGTTATTTCGAATTAAAAAAGTTTTAAGTTAAGAAATTTACACCTCTTCAAAGTTTATTTCATTTGTTTTTCTTTCTCTTGAGATAATTAAACTCAAATGAGTTAAACTGACAATTGAAATCTCAAGAATTTTAGAGATTTTTTTTTTTGTGCACACAAATTCTTTTCTTCATCTATGCCATACAATCAGCATTAAATATAATTAATGTTATATCTTTATAATAAGGGTTTTAAATATTCTTCTTTTTTTTAGTAGTAATCTCACAGATTTTTATGCTTTGCGCAATTATGGCAATGCTTATTAATAAATCGAGTCTCGACAAAATGTTTTTTTTTTTTTTTTTTTTTTTTTTTTTTTACTGATAAGAATTCTTGAGTATAATTGAAGTAAAACTTGAAATTTGCTTATTGACAAATAGTGTATCATTTTGAAAAAAAGGCAAGAAACGAGATTTTCTTTTTTGTGATAATATGTAACAGTATTTCTTGAGTTACCGAATATAATCTGTGAAGATATCATGACACTTTTATGACAACAGAAATTATTATCTAAATCAGTGATTCCCAAACTTCCTGGAGTCGCTGTACACTTTTTTATCTAAAGTTTCTCCATGAACCCTATGTCAAGTCAAAGTATTACTAATTATAAGTGAAAGATAAAAATGAATGAAACACGTATAATATCAGAATTTTTTTTTTCTAAATTGATCCTTAAAATGAGCAAAATTTTAAGGCTCTAACTTATCGGAAGTAAGTGAAAAATTGATGAAAAGATTTGTGCTAAATTGATATTTAGTGAAAGGTTATAAGAAGAGTTAGGAAGAAAAGAACTATGAAGCTTACTTATTTTAAGAAGGGAAGAAACTATTAGTACATGAAACTTGAAAGTCGACAACAATAATTTACGTAAATGTCACGTTTTTTATTGTTCTCTTGAGAGGTTACTTTTTACAAGCTTTTATTTACTTTGCTATGTAAATTTATTTTATTTACTTTACTATCTTTCCAACTCAAAATTTGAACTCGAATCCGTATAATTCCGATAACAATACAATACTACAGTATGTTGAAGCAGTGATGAATTTAGGGGAACTTGCAGGGCCTAGGCCTTACGCGTAACAATATCCAATTGAACTGAAATTTTGCACCCATGTAAAGCTTACGTAATTGCATTTTAGTATTTCATTTTCAGAATAAAAAGCGTTAAAGAAATATAAATAAAAACATTTTTAAATCAAGAGTTTATTTAAAGATAGACTCATAGGTTCAAAAGTAATTTTTTTAATTGTAAAACTAAGTATATATTTTGTAAAAGTTTGAGGCGTTAATGTGCTTTTAATCTCATATACAAATAAGTAGCTATGGTATTTAATTTATTGATAATTACTATGGTCTCTTAGTTACGCTCTTCAAGTTTATATTTAAATATATATATATATATATATATATATATATATATATATATATATATATATATATATACCTTTTTATCCACTTTTAAATAAAAGCTTGATTTAATTTTTTTACTATATTTATTATTATATTTGAAACCGCTTCCAGATTTGAATGCAAATTATAGTGAAACGAATGTAATGTTATAGTGATTGTATATTATAGTGAAACGAAAAAATAATATATGTTCTCTCTCAGATATTTCTCATTTTAATTAATAATGCGTTTAGGTTTGAGTACGCGTATAAATTTGCCTTTACTTGCTACTTGAGCATTTAAGTCTGGAAACCGTTTAAAGAAATGTACGTTGTTCCGAACTACACTTTCATTACAGTTATATGAAACACAACTTGTCCGGCATGGTATCATGACGTTAGGACCAGCAGGGGGTGGCAAAACTAGTTGCATACGAGGTCTGATGGCAGCTCTTACAGCAATGGGATCACCCCATAAAGAAATGAGAATGAACCCGAAAGCAATAACTACCCCTCAAATGTTTGGGCGCTTGGATGTTGCTACAGATGATTGGACAGATGGAATATTTTCGGCCCTTTGGAGAAAGACGCTCAAGATGAAGAAAGGTTGGAGTTTCTTGTTATCTTTTAGTGAAATAAGCAATAAGACTTTAAGTGTTAGCCGTGAGTGGACTGCATACATCGATTGTAATATTATATACCTATCACACAGGCGAATACGTGTGGATTGTTCTGGATGGTCCTGTAGATGCTATATGGATAGAGAATCTTAACTCTGTTTTGGACGATAACAAGACCTTAACTCTGGCAAATGGCGATCGAATACCTATGTCCCCCAACTGCAAAGTGATGTTCGAGGTGCACAACTTAGAAAACGCCTCTCATGCTACGGTGTCCCGAAATGGAATGGTCTACATGAGTTCCTCCTGTTTGCCTTGGAAACCGATTCTTACGGTCAGAATATTTGTTAATAATTATGGAAATTACTTTAATTTTTTTAAAAATAATTTTTCTGTTTAATAGTTTCATTCTTTTTGCTTTCATTATAAACTGTGATGATAACAGAATAATATACACCCTAAAAATTGCCAGTCATTTATTTGGTAATGATTAAATTTAATCTAAGCTTCTTTTAAATTGTACAACGAAGATCTAATTGATTTTGAGAGTCTTGGTTAATTGGAATAGATTTCAGCCTTTGTCACAAACATTTAGATAATATTTAAAAATAAAAAAAAAAGTTTTTATCTTTTCAGTTGAATCGATTATTTTTTAATGCTTGTGTATTGTTATTTTATTGGAGAATTTATATGCGTTCTTACGAATTATTTTTTTACTGTTTTTAAACCTATTTTTATTGTAATTGATTTTCATAATATTATTATTATTTGTCTGTATATGATTGAATGTGTAATAAAATTTAATAGATCTTCGAAAAGAAACTTTAAGTTATTTCTTACAAAATAAAACAATTTTTATAAATTGTTTTTAAAGCCTCTGTTATTATAATTGATTTTCATGTTATTGTTTCTTTGTTTTTTTTGTCTGGAAATGATCAAATGAGTTGTAAAATGAAATTTAGCTTTGAAAGGAAACTAAACCGGCTTTTACATTCGCCCAAACCACTACAATTCGTATGATTATCGTATATTTTAATATTTGTTTGAAGCACCAGTGGAAACAGAATTTATCAAGAAATTTTATGGAGAATATATGAATTTTATACAAATATCCCAAGAAATATAATCCAAGTTATTACATCAATATTATCCGCTTCTGATAAAACGACAATTACAAGAAAAAAAAATATAAAAACGTGTTTTAAATCTCATCTGTATTTGATCGGATATAATAAAAAATGCTTGAAGCACCAGAAAGTAATGTCGTTTCTGCGGATATCGATGTTCGTTAGTCATTTATCAACTCATTGTGTACTTCAAAGTCGTCTAAAAGACATTTTAAGGTTAGAGTGACTTGTTTACTCGCAAATAATTAAATCTTAATTTGTTTTTGCAGTTTTAGGTGAAATGGTTAACCAAATACCAGAAGAGATACATATCCCCGATATTATACGCTTTTTGAGTTTCTCAAGAGTAGCAACGCCAACAGTTGCTATCAACATTGCGATATTCATTCAAACACATTAGACGTTCATAAATACCAAAAGTGGTTTTCTAAGATCAAATTCGGTAATTTCAATCTTTCCTACTCGTACCGATCAGGAAGATCAACAACATTAGACAATGTCATGTTAAGGGTGGAAATTGAAGCAAATCCGTGTTAGACAACCGAGGAACAGTCAAACACTCTTACCCAACCTTGGTCGACCATCCAAGAACATTTGCAGCAGATTGGTAAAGAAAGCAGAGCAGGTGTTTGGCTACCGCATATTCTGTCCGAAGAAAACAAAGCCAACATATCCACCACATGCAACTTATTGCTTCAGCGACACAATACAGAAGCGTTTTTTGACCGCATGATCACTGGAGATGAAAAATGGGTCCTCTATGATAATCCGAAACGCAAAAGGCAGTACCTCTCTCCTAAGGAATCGCCAAGTACAGCTAAGGCGCTTTTCTGCGTTTGGCGGAGTATTCTCGGGTCCTTCATCTTGGAGTGCTGAAACCTGGACAAACTGCGAATGCAGACTTTTACTGGGAACAATTGGATCGAGTAAATCAATCTTTAATTGAAAAATATCCAGCGATTGTCAACAGAAAAAGATGTTATTCTGCAATATGATAATGCAAGACCGCATTGTGCAAGATGAACCAAGAAAAAAATTAATGAATTGGAGTGGGAGGTATTGCCTCTCCTACCACACTCGCACGTTATTGCGTAATTGGATTTCTGTTTATTCCTATCACTACAACATTTTTCAAGTGGCAAAAAAAATTGAAAATTCGGATGATGTTCAAAATACCTTCTCCAGGTGTTTTGTTCAAAAACCAGTTGATTTTTACAGATCCGACATTAAAATTTGCTAACCAGATGGGAAAAGGTTGTTGATAACGAGAGTGATTACATCATTGATTAAAAATAACAATTTAATGAAAATTTATCTGCTTAAATTTAATGTAGAAAACTGACATTACTTTCCGTCCTCCTTACAATTACGTAGTTGTAAGGTTTGTTAGACCGGTATCAAAACCTCTAGGAGATCATATAAAAGTAATACTTTATTATAAAATATTTCAGTAAGAAAACGATAAATATTAGAAAATCATAAATTTAACCTAATAATTTTAACTTTAACCTATTATAAATTATGTGTTTCCGAAATTTTAAAACAGATGAATACAGTCAGTTTAGCACCCAGGAAAATATTGTATCAAACTACATGGTTCTTTTTTCGATGAGATGTTTCTTTTTATAGAATATTAATTATGTTATATAATATATTTGCAGCTTACTTGTAAAGTTTCAAAATGCTGTATAATTATTACGATGTTTTGTACCAACCCACTGACACAACATCAATTGAGCAGATATGTCACATTTTTGTATTAAAGAAATATGTGATATTGCTTCTTATCACTCCATTAGTTTCCAAATAGATAATAGTTCGATACTTACATATCACTTTTTGAACACTATATTGATTTTACTTAAATACTTCACGGTGATAAAATAGATCTGTGACGGCGAACCTTAAGAACTTGGTGTGTGTGTGTCAAAACTCTCAGCTCGGTTGCTGAGTCACATCTAGAAATACCCATATTTTTGTGTTATTTTTTAGCTTTAGTGAAAAAAGAACTATAATTTTGATATGTTTGTATATTGAAAAAGCAAAAATAAATAACTCTTTACATTACTAATTTTTTTTTTTTTTTTGCTGAATTTCATTTGCTAAATTTTCAATTGAAGGTTGATATTTCTTAGATTTAGGGCAATCAGTCGCTATTAAAATCATTTGTGAGAGTCGGTATCTTTTATACTTTTTAACATTATTTTACGCTTATAATAAGGCTTTACATAAGTACCTAATTGGGAAAATTGTCAGCAAAGCCATCACTAGGTATTTCAGGATGCTAAAAGTTTACAATAATCGGTTCCAAGCACTCTGTTCCTTTCTTGTTTGTAGTGGTTTTCTTCTTCATTCTCCAAGGAATTTCTTTCCACATTCTCAAGTTGACTAACACTGAGGTCCAGATCAGTTTTTGAAATTTTACTGTATGTATCCATTAGAAACATCTTAATTCCAAAGTATTGTAAACTATTACATCGGAATATTGAATTATTTTAACAGTCTGTTCAGGGCTTGTTATCTGTCCCACGCCGACTGTCCTTAGGCAAAGACTGTTCGTGAACAATGATTGTCACCCAAAATGTTTTAACGTGTTATTCACGATCACTGAATTAGATTGAAGTTGATTTAGCTTACACTGTCGACCACATTTACTAAATATCGATTCAGTGCTTTGTTTAATATGAGCATTTGTTAGCCCAAAGATACGAACCGCATATTATTAAATTGCCTGATATGGCTTGGTATTTTGTTAAAAAACTATTACCTAATCATTACGTAATTTTGAAATATTCTTATAGGCCTGGCTGACTAAACAACCAAAATTAATTATCCGAGGCATTACTCAGCTGTTTGACCGTTCCTTCGAAACCATCTACACATGGGCGGTCGAAAATTTGATATTTAAGATGAAGATACTGCAATGCATGATCATTTCCCAAGTAAGTCCGTGCAAAATTAAACCTTTCTTTGAACAATCTAATTTAAATTGATATTAAGGCTCTTGATTGAAATTATTAAGCGTAATGCATAATTATTATAAAACTGTTCATTTATTAAAAATACATTAAATTTCTTAAAAATGCACAATTTGAATTTATTTTTTAAACCAACATAATTTTTATATAATTAAGAATTTCTCTTACCAGCCATTTGGAATTCGCTTGAACATAAAATTAGTCTTATGAAATTTTATCTTTCTGCCTAAAATATAGACCATTACATTAATTTGAGAACAATAAAAGGAACCCAAAAGAGCAAACTATAATGAAGGTTTCTATGGAATTTCTACTTTCCAACTCAAATATAAACTATTATATTTATTTGAAAGCAATTAAACGAATCCTGAAAGAGTAAACAATAATAAAAGTGTCTATGGAATTATTTTTTCCTCTGATTTTTTTTTGTCTATTTTAAAGACTTATTTGTGGAATTTCGGGTCTTTAAAACATTTAAAAGTATTTTGGAAATTGGAGGAGAAATATAATTTCTTAGAAACGTTTGTTATTTTTTGCTCTTTGAAGTTAATTTTATAGTATACGAATAAATCCAATAGTCAGTACTTGAGAGAAGTTTAAGTTCCATTGAGTTACATTACGTTAACGAATTCGAAAAGGCTGGTAGATGGGAACCTGAAGTATCATTAATAATGATTTTATTTCTAGATGATCAAATTATTTCAAGGTTTAATGCCCCGTGAGGAAAAGGACTTGAACGTTCTGGCATCTATTTTGCAGAAGATTTACGTTTTCAGTTTAATGTGGAGTATTGGCGCCTTTCTCGAAACCCCTGATCGCTTGAAATTCGAACTATATCTGAGAAACAAAAAGGACTTCGATTTAGATTTACCCCTGATCGAAGATCCTAATGATACAATGTTTGACTTCAACGTGGACAGCCAAGGTTACTATCACTTTTACCTATTATATTTGTGAAATAATATTTTAAAAATAAAAATTGTTTTATTTTTACCTTCAAAGAGCATTTCAAAATTTATAGTAATATTTAACTAACGTTGAAGTGATTATTATTACCAAGTTTTTCCTCTCGAAGAATTTGTTTCTGATTTTAACTCACAAATCAAGATATCAAATTGTCTCTAATTTTATATTACTTTGAGTCATTTTTAGAATTGTAAATTTTACATTCATCTTAAAAATTTATTTGTATCATATTGGTATGTTTTGTAATAATTCATTCATCATAAAGTTCGCATTACTTAAGAAATTGTGTCATGCACGAACGTAAATTTTTGGAAAAAATAAAGCATGTGTAATCGTTTTGCCACCCCTTTTGCTCATACTTATTCGTTTGATTTTTAAGAAATAATTTAAATTTATCTGCTCGTGTACGAAAAGTACTAATGATTTTAAGTTTCGTATATATTGATAAATATTAGCAACATAATTTATTTGTGTTATAATAATTATTGTTTATTTTAAAGGCGAATGGAAGCATTGGAAAACTTTGGTTCCAGACTTCATTTATAACCCATCCAATGGAACTGAATATATTTCTGTTTTAGTTCCAAACATTGACAATGTCCGCACTGATTTTCTCGTTCACACAATTGCTAAGCAAGGAGATGTAAGCAAACTTTTTTTTATTTGTAAATGAAAACACTCTTGAAATACTGTTATATAGCTGAATTAATATTATAGGAGTAAACCAGTGGGATTTTAAACTTAGACGCTTTCAAAGTCTTGAAAAAGTTTACTTTCTATAAACTCTCTCATTTCTATCTGTAAAACAAAAGCTTAGGTATTTTAAAATCTTAATCAGTCGTTTAACAGTTAATAACTGTTCTCTTACGGAATTTAAAGAAAGTATCGTCTGCTGTTTTATAATACGTCGTATTTTATACCGCAGATATAGTGATAACTTGGACATAGCTCGGGATTAATATTTCCATATTGAAGTGTTTACCAGTCATTTTTTGCGACTTTTTAAAGTTTTAAATAATTTCTTATACTTGCATAGTTTTTTTGATACTTTTAAATTTTTTTTGGACATAATAAAAAAATTCATTTCTCAAGTGATGAATATTATAATCAAATATAATTCTCTTTCTCTCTCTTTTTTCTTACTTATTTTTATGTATTCGAAAATGTTAATGTAAATATTTCGGTCTTGCGAAGTATCAGGAATTTAATATAATATTTTTTTATTATTAAGTTATAAATTTATTTACACTTAGTATATTCAATTTATTTTAAATTTGTTTGATTAATTTTTTCATGTTTACCAGGGCATTTTACGAATCATTTTCTGTAAAATTTAAGAGGATTCCAGTTATCTCTCTTTTCTACAATTAAACAAAATAAGATCACAAAACTGGCTACTTAGTCAGCAATTGATCCAACTATATTTTACTAACAGTTTTGAAAATAAAGTGTTAATTAAATTGCAAATCATAAATGTTTTCTAGTATTAATTTAAATTATCACATAATTATAGAAATATAGTGATAAATCCTCATTTAGAAATCAGTGCCGTAAAGAAAACTATGAAAAAAAATACAAAATTCTTATCTACATTTTCTCGAGTTTCTTACTTCGAAGTACAAATAATTCAAAATTAATAATGTAATTCGTCCTTTAAATAAGAAATCACAACTTTTATCGAGAGAACAATAAAGGATTTTTTTAAAAAAAATCATACTCTATTTTTTTAATAAGTTCAGCCTTACACGAATTAAATTAGGTATAGGCTGAGTCTGTAGATGAAAATTTTTTCTTTCCCTCTGATTATATTGAATATTAAAGAAGAAGAAATTTCATTTATACTTTTAAAATAATTATACAATTTTTGTGCATACGCTAAGTTACGTTTTTGTGTCTTTTTCAGCCCGTGTTACTCTTGGGTGAACCAGGAACAGCTAAAACTGTAATGTTGAAAGCCTACACTACAAAGTTCAACCCCGACAACCACATCAGCAAGACTGTCAATTTCTCTTCAGCCACGACACCTCTACATTTTCAAGTAAAGTATAATACGTATAAAGTATAATACGTATAAAGTATAATACATACATTTTATAATACATATAAAATATAATACATGTAAAATATAATACGTATAAAATCTAATACATATAAAATCAAATACATATAAAATCAAATACATATAAAATATAATACTTAATACGTAAAGTATAATACATAAATTAAAATCTGAATATTTTAATAAAATACTATATTGTCAGTTTCTAATATTAAAATGTAATAATCCGTTTAAAATTTATGTGAGATACTAGGTTGCCTCATATTTTTAATTTTCGAAGATCCAACAAAGTTTCAATAATAATAAAAAAAAGACTTTTGTTAGCATTTCCTGTCAGAAATTGAAGAAATTTTAATATTAAAAATGTTTTCGGTATTTATATTGTAGTATTAAATGAAACATTTTAATGATATTTATTCATAAATTGGTGATTGCTATTTTATTTAACTGGAACAATTTTGTTCGGTCCCTTTATAAATTAATATTGATATAAAATTGACTATAAAGTATTCAATTGAATGTAAAATTAAGTGTTGATAATTGTGATTTCAATGATTATGAGAAACTTAATATTTCATTGTATTCTAATAAATTTTATGTGATTTACTGCAGAACATTCCAAAGTTAAAAAAAGGTTTTCTGGTTAACATTTGAACAGAAGTGTTCTTGTAATATCAGTCCAATATATCTCTACATTTTTATGATGAAATAATCATGCATTCATTTCACTTTCTGGTAGACAACAATGGCCAGAAATTGATATTGCTATGATATTCTAAATGCTGAAATGACATTCAAATGCCTGTTTTGTCTCATGATATATTTGTGTGCCTGGAATGGTTTAAACTTTCGAAATATTCGCATTGATATCTGATATAGAGACAGACATATCTGAAAATATTTCAACAGAATGACTGATTACTACACTATTCTTCCGTCGAAACAGCGAATAATGAAACATTTCGACTGAAATACCTTGAGAGAAATATTTATTTTAGAATTGTTATATTCAGTTTTCATGCTGAATTTTAAATTCTTCCGAACAACTTTATGTATTTTCTGTTATAAGTTTAAAATAAGAACAAAGTTTGAAAACACAACATTTAAACGTTGAGAAATCAAATGACATTTAATTGAATTATTTGATTTATTAAACATTATTTTAGAAGAAACAAAGTGAATTGTTACATTTTTTTTTCAATGGGAAAATGAAATAGATAAAATTATTTTTAAAAAATAAGGATAAACCATCTGCATCAAAAATCGTGAAACATATTGCTTCAGAGGACCATCTTTGAACCAGTTATAATCTAAAAAGTCTACATATAGGAATTTTTTTTGATGCATTTCAAAATATAGATTATTCTTTCCAATTTTTAATTGTTGTATAATAACTTTAAAAAAAAACAAAGTAGGCAGCCTGTTTTTTTTTTTACCTAACATTAACACTGAGTAACTCCAGCTTACTTATACTGAAGTTACTTAAGATTAAAAGTAACTTTAGCTTACTTATACTGAAATTGCTATTAATCTTAAAATTACTTAATAAAAATAAAGCTTCAATATCGATTATTTTTAATCATTAAAATTTTACTTCATCCCGATTAATAATTAAATCTTTATGATAGTGCAAGTTACTTCAATCTACGTATTCCCGAAACCAAACAAATCGAGATTATAATTTACAATGTTTATATATATATATATATATATATATATATCCCGTGCTTAAAGTACGCCTGCAGAGGACGTATTTTTGTAAAGAAGTGAGTATGGGATGTCATACGATCCCCTCAGATCAGACCTGATCGAGTCTCCGAAAGGAGCTGATGCAAGCGAGCGAGTGAGGAGTGTAAATAAATTATTGTTGTTATTTATACAACCTGATCTCTTTTTGTCTCAGGACAACAGTAACACTTTAAGCTTAAGGATAATTAACTATGTTATTATTAACAAAAGTAAGAGTAAAGGAAATATGAAGGGCTTTTGTAAATAAGAGGTTTTAATAATATAACAGGTCAATTGAAAAGTCCCCGGCCTACCATAATAAAACACATTTTTTTGGCAAAATTAGTTTTTTCATTCAACATAATTCCCTTCAAGGGTGATACACTGATTATAGCGACCCTCAAACTTTTCGATACCATTTTTGTAGTACGATTTGTCCTTTGCTTCAAAATAGGCCTCAGTTTCGACGATCACCTCTTCATTCGACGAAAATTTCTTCCCAGCGAGCGTTCTTTTGAGATCTGAGAACAGGAAATAGTCGCTGGGGGCCAGATCTGGAGAATACGGTGGATGAGGAAGCAATTCGAAGCCCAATTCATGGATTTTTGCCATCGTTTTCACTGACTTGTGACACGGTGCATTGTCTTGGTGAAGCAGCGCTTTCTTTTTCTTCAAATGCGGCCGTTTTTCGGCGATTTCGTCCTTCAAACGGTCCAATAACGCTAAGTAATAGTCGCTGTTGATGGTCCTTCCTTTTTCAAGGTAGTCAATGAAAATTATTCCATGCGCATCCCAAAATACAGACGCCATAACCTTGCAGCCGACTGTTGCGTTTTCCCGCTTTTTGGAGCGGGTTCATCGTGTGCAGTCCACTCGGATGACTGTCGATTGGACCTCGGAGTGAAATGATGTTTCATCCATTGTCACATATCGACGCAAAAACTCGGGTTTATTACGCTGGATCATCTTCAAACACTGCTCCGAATCATCAACTCGTCGTTGTTTTTGGTTAAAAGTGAGCTCGCGCGGCACCCACTTTGCACAGAGCTTTCTCATACCCAAATATTCGTGAATGATATGATGTACACGTTCAGTTGATATCCTTAGAGTGTCTGCTATTTCATTCAATTTCAATTTACGGTCATTCAAAATCATTTTGTGGATTTTTTTTTAATGTTTTCGTCGGTAACAACCTCTTTGGGGAGTCCACTGCGTTCACCGTCTTCGGTGCTCATTTCACCACGTCTAAACTTAGCATACCAATTCTTGATGGTTGATTTTCCTGGGGCAGTGTCCGGAAACTCGGCATCAAGCCAAGTTTTTGCTTCAACTGTATTCTTTCCCTTCAAAAAGCAATATTTTATCAACACGCGAAATTCCTTTTTATCCATTTTTTTCGCAATAACAAAAGTTGCTTCACTCAAAATGCTATAATTCACAAACTAATGATCCGACAGCTGTCAAATTTATACACGCATCTTTTGAAGGTTAGGGCTAACTAAAACACATATGGATTTAATTCTAGTAGCACCATTTATTTGTCAGGCCGGGGACTTTTCAATTGACCTGTTATATGAATAAATTTTATTGGTTTTTCATAGTTATAACTAAAACTTTACATTACCCTCTTGTATATTAAATTTGGAATTTAAAGAATCTTGGAACTCAACCAGTATTCATGTGCGCAGATAAACGTCATATGTCATAACTTATCTGTAATATTTTAATATAACCTACCAATGTTATAAAGCAGACATACATACTTTATAAAGAAATTCGAGAAAAACGTTTTTTAATTCAATTATTAAGAAAATTATTAAATTTTAAGAAAAAAATCTAATTAAAATTCATATTATATTTTTTTCTCATAATAATTTGTCTGAAAAATGAGTGTTCGATGAACAATTCATAAAGAAACTTATTCTGAACATGTGTGGTAAATTTCAAACTAACATTATTAATAGTTTCTGAGAAATCCTGCGCGCAAGCTAATTTTTTGTTTTTGTTTTGAGAAAAATAAAGTTACAATTAAAAAAAAAATATTTGAACAATGTTTAGTTTCTCATCAATAACTCTGAAAGTTTCGAGAATATCGTTAAACTTTTGGCACCAAAATGTTCAGATAAGACGGAGCTCTAACATGTAAGCTTTTCAAAACATCGAAAATTTTAAATTTTAAGGGTCCATATAATTTAATAAAAATTAGTTATGTAATTAAAGGGAGGCTTAAATAGCTAACAGGCCAATTGGACCCAACTTTCTCAATGGCATCAGGAATTTTACGTTTAAAATAGGTGCCATTTCCCCCCTAGTGATCTCAATTAAATGTTTTTTATGTTTAAAAATTAAATTAGGTGACATAATGTTTTTTTTTATTAACAGAAAACCATCGAAAGTTACGTCGAGAAACGAGCTGGAAACATTTACGGACCTGCTGCAGGAAAAAAGCTGACAATTATTTTAGATGACATCAACATGCCGCTCATCAATTCGTGGGGAGATCAGGTATGAGATACTATACACTATTCATTATTAATGGATGGGAAATAAAAAGATTTTGTCATGTCTTGTTGTAATGTCTTACGGAAAGCAAGAAGGCTGTATGGTTGATTGCATACATTTAAGTATAAGTAACCACTTTATATGAATGTTTTCGTCCAATAACTTCTTATATGAAGAGCATTTGTGTAATTTTTCAATGTTTAAAATCTACCAAGTCACGCAGATAAATTTGCTGTTCGAACTGTAAAATTTATCATTTATCAGAAATGAGAGCTTGTTACGAAATAAGAACATATGAAATTTTTTTTATTACCAGTTTTAAGAGGATGATTCGAAAAGTTCCAGTGTTTGAAGATAAATGCGTTATTAATGCTAGTTTGCATTATTATTATATGCTGCCATCTATTATACAATGTCAAAACGAATTTGAAATTGATTCATAGGTTAGTTTTCATTATTCGGCCATTTCTCACCTGAGACATTGATTCATCATAAAACAGTGAAAAACAAGCAACCATCATACTGATGGGTTGTTTCCGATGAATCTGTCCAAAGAAGGTGAAGATGATCTCATCTACCGGAAAAATATTGGGTCGAATATTTTGGTATATGAAGGCCGTCATTCTCATAGACATTTTACAAAAAGTAAAAATGATCTCTGGACAATACTACTGCGAGTAAACAAATTTCCCAATCCTGTCGTGGACACTTTTTGAACCGCCGTCATAATTACTTGTGGTAAAAAAATGTTAATAAAGTCTTTGGTTGAATAGGTTGCTTTAAATAAACGGTTATTGTATTCTTATTTGCACCAGTTTATTTCAAAATTAATTTTGCTGTAGTATAAATCAAATTTATAAAGGAACAATTAGAGATTGTTCCACTTAACATTTCCAATGCAAAGGAGAATTATTGACAAGCTATTATAATTGCTTTCTGAGAACAGTTATTCATTATTCTTAACAATGTCCGAGGATGTCTATTAGATCTCTCTCGAATCATTCCTCCTCAAAATTTATGTGTGGATTGAACTTGTTCACGCCTTTTCAATACCATCTGACACAATATTTTTTATTGATTGGTTGTTGCGGAAATAATAATTTTGGCAATTGATTCCTGGACACCCCGATTAGAAACGGAAATAACACCTGCAGTGATTAGAAATCTGGTGCCGATTAGTTTTTGGTCTCTGAAGTTCCAATTTTTTTAATGTCAAATCTTGACCTTAATCTAATGCTTACGTGCTGCAAAAATGTATTGCCTTTCTCAAAGGGCACAGCTGCGTTTTAACCCGATCTTTTCTTCGACATGTGAAGTGCACAGAAAATGAAATTGGTTGTTTACGTACGGTCGCCTAAAAAAATCCCCAAAATGACAATAGTCGGGAAAAGCGATAGATACGAACTTTGAAAAGTACGAAAAAACATAAATTGACTTATAAACAAATTTTTAATAAAATATATTTATTATTGTGATTATATAATGTAAGCTTTCTATAACGATACTATTCAAAACGACTTATTTCGCTAGTGTATTAGTGTATTAGTATCTTAGTGACTTATTGTAAAACGATCTGGCTGATTTTTTTAAAATTCCCTTTATCTCCCTTTACTGTGGTAACTCATTATACGTAGATATTTTAAAGTATCTCATAAAATATTGTTTTAACTAGATTTTATTGTTTCAAAAACTTAAAAGTGCTATATAAACTAATTGCAAGAAAATTGTTTTATCACGTTGCACATTTCTAATAAAAATATTTATTAAAAAAGCCACATTACTGTCAACTTTAATACTTCCAACTCAGTTTAGTACCATCTATTGAATATTTCAGGTGACAAACGAAATAGTTCGTCAGACCATAGAAATGGCTGGTTTTTACTGCTTAGAAAGACCCGGAGAATTCATTAAATTGGCCGACATTCATTACCTGGCAGCCATGTGCCAACCTGGTGGAGGAAGAAATGAAATACCTGAAAGATTGAAGAGGCATTTTGCTATTTTTAATTGCACTTTGCCCACAGATGCATCGATTGATAAAATTTTCGGTGAGTGGGTAGCTAATTCATTTCGTAACTGCACGAAAATTGGATACTAATTTTTTTTGAGTTAATCAGATGTAAATTTGGGAAAGTTTTCAGATTGCATAGATCAGAAGGATAAAATGAAATGAATTTCTGTATGAATGTTATTTATATGACGAAATGATATAATTTCTGTTCAGTTTGTTGGAACCACATCTAATGAAAAAATTAAATCTTGTAATTTGTGATGAAGTTACATGTGTAATTCCATCCAACTGAGAATAATTATATCTTAAGTTTTTTTTAGTTCTTTATCTCCCACAATTAATCCTACTTTATTTTTTTTTTTATCTAAAGTATTAAAAAAGCAACTTATCGTGTCTCTAAATACTGTAATAAAGAATTGCAATAAAAACATTCAAATTGTAGAAAGTTTGAAGCATAAAATTATTAATCGCTTAACTAAATCATTATCGTTGATTAAAGACTACCTTGTTTCTTACAAATAAAAGAAGCAGAGATGAATTGCATAATGGGTAACTCATAATTTTTGATCATTTTTTATATAGATATATTGCAAGTCGATGTCATTCTAAGATTCCCCGAGTCTTCGGTATTTAAAAGCAGAATTCAATAAATTGATTCTTTATAATAAACAAATTAGTTCAACATATAGGAATAGTTAAACATAAAAGTGCTTATTTGAAATTATCTTCGAAATATAATTCAATATATAAATATTTTCTACATAAGGAAGTTCAATATAATGTAAATTTAATTGGGGGAGGTAGTACAGAATGGAATGGTCGGAAAGTTGTTCGAAAGATTCGTCATTGTTATTTATGTCTTGGTCTTCAATTCAGTTCTTATTCATGCTATAGTGAAATAAAGATTTAGAATGTTACTTCGTTGTCGTTATTCTGTAAGCAAATAGCTGCATTAATACGAAAAGGATCAGGGGTTGGGATTATTTATTAACATCGCACTGAGGAGCAACTAGAGAACTACTAGCGACGGACCTCGTAATTGTGAACATCGATCTCAAGTGACGCGCTGAGCTTGCGCTTCTTTTTCCAAACTTCCACACCATGT
The DNA here is from genome assembly GCA_019974015.1 of Nephila pilipes. Taxonomy (NCBI): domain Eukaryota; kingdom Metazoa; phylum Arthropoda; class Arachnida; order Araneae; family Nephilidae; genus Nephila; species Nephila pilipes. The sequence goes on along the minus strand of BMAW01035302.1, from coordinate 1,110,944 downwards.
CTTCCGGAAGACTTGAGAGCTCGGTCAAATTTAAAGTGCATCAACTATGCTTCACGGCGGGTCCTTAGTGGCATCAAACCTACAACTCGACAATAACAACGCCGACCGCGAGTCCGGGACCATGACCACTAGGCTACCACGACCAGGCAAAAATGATCAGGGAGACCTCCGAAAATCCTTAAAATATGTACCTAGATGTAGGAATATAAAAAAAACCTTGTATTCTGAGAGGATGGTTACGCATAAATGAGACGTGTTTATGTTTAAGGTTACCGAGATCTTAAAGTGTTTCAAATTGTATATATATTTTTTATTTTGCTGATCAGAATTAGAAGGCGCTTCATTGATTCCATAGATCTATTATTGATGAAAATTTGATAAATAGAATTATACGCAAATGTCTCGCAACACAAAAAAAAAACCCGTTTGTGTTTCCCTTTTCCTTAATCCCGCTTTTCCTGAAATTAAAGTATATTTAGTACACTTTCCACCAAATATACTTTACCCATAGTTCTGATATTTTCCACGTTCTGACATGAGGTTATTTCCTATGCGATGAAATTAAATTTTTTTTAATTAGCACTTACAAATTTTAAGTATAACATAATATTTATATAAGTAATTAAGGGACATTTTTTAATCCTAAAACATAAATTTTTTTTTGAATTTTATTAAATCAAAATTTTGAAATTATGATTATATTCAGTGTATAAAGAATGTAATGTTGATAAGACTCCTACAAATTTGAAAAGTTATAAATGCAGTGAATTTTATGAAAGATTTGTGCCAAAAGATAAATTAGCAACTTACAAATGAAAGTGTGGCTACTGATTTAATTGCTCATACGTAATAATATGTGTATGTAAATTAGATTTTCCGAACATAAATGGATACTTACGTATACGGATATCTCAATGTTAAAATATGATATGCATTGCTTATAGTAGCATCGGTAGTCTAGTGGTCATGGTCGCGGACTAGTGGCCGGCGAGGGTTTCGTCGTGTCGTAGGGTTCGAGCCTTGATGCCACTATACCCACCGTGTAGTAGGGCTGATGCACATTAAATCCGGTGAAGATCCCTCATCCTTCCAGTGACGTGATGTGAAAGTTTCGAAAGAGGGCTCCAACCCGGGTGTCGTCCATGTCATTTGAGACAACGGTTCAAAATTATGAAGTCCGTTGCCAATAACCCTCGTGTTACTTCTAAGTGCAACATTAATAAAAAAAAATCACAATCACCATTGCTTATAACTTTAAAAAATGAGAATGATTTAACCTTGGCATAGAATTGTCCAACTAACTTCTTTCTTGTCCAACACGTCGCAAAACTTAAGAGTTTATATTAGCAACATGGATGCCATAATTTTATTTGAGAAGTTTTCCACCCCTCTCTCCAGTCATGTCCCTACCCTCAGGTGGCTACCTGGGTGATAGGTCCTGTTCAATGCGCAGAAAGTAGATGAGTAAACGTGTGTCAAAATACTGTTACAATCTAAACGAGTTTAAAGAATTTTTGCCTAGATTTAAGGAAAAGTTGCACAATTTGGAAAAACTTCCTTTAAGGATTCCAAGGACAAATATTTAATGTTAACTAAATAAATTAATTGTGTGTTTTTGTGTTGATATTTTGTACGGTTATCATTCCAATAAGGAGTGTTCCAGTGAGATTTCCGTCTCGGGCCTCGATTGTTGTAGGTTCTCGTCATTGAATTTAGTATCTTCATCTATAAAATTAATGATCAGTCAATAACAACAACTAACAAATAAACCCATTTTTATTAGTAAGCAATAAAATGGTGTTTGCATTCCAGGTTGTATTGTGGATGGAGCTTTTTCCGAAGAGCAAGGATTCTCGGAAGAAATTCGAAATTTGGCACTAAAAATGGTTCCTGTAACTAGAAGGTTATGGCATTTAACAAAAGTAAGAAGAAACTGTATTTATTGTTATGCATCATACTTTTCAATTCCAGTTAATATTTCAATTTATTTTGATGTTATGGCTCAAAAATAAACTAGTACGTTTATTTGGTAGCAAAACATGGAATTAAAATATATTTAAAAAAAATTACATAGTTACAATCAACTTGGGTTTCATAATTAATAGGATTACATCGACACCCTGACGTTCTGCAACATAATTCAGAAGATTGTTATGGTAAACAACTGTAACACGTAGACCACAAAAGAAAAAGGGAACATTATTTGAAGCATTGAGGCAGGGACTTATTACAAATAAAACTATCTAGGCTGAATCCTAGGCGCCGGGAAAGATTTGGCAAATTCTTTTTATTTTAAATTCTTTAATGTTATTTGATTTTATAAGGTAGAAAGTTGGTCACAATATCTGAAATTTTATAAATTCTCCAATGTTTAATAAGGACCTGTTTTGAAAAGGCAATCAGACTATCTTATTGAGAATAAGAAGGATGGAATAGGATCTAACAACTTTTTGAATATATATAAACATCTTTGAACAAGATATAACCGCGTGAAATAGAATTTAATAGTTTTATATAAACGATATAAAAATAACACATTCGTTTCCTTCAAACAGGATTTTTTTTATTCGTGGAAGAAAAAAGAATTGAAACTGTTTTAATGTGGTCATGGAGAGTGTATTTATAAGGTTGCTTTTCAAAGCAATTATCAGTATTGGATATATCTAATTTCGAACGAATTCTGTGCAAAAGGCAGGAATGAATTACAGTTGAAACATTTTTTAGGATTATTTTCATAAAGGGGTCGTATCACAAAAGTATTTAAAATGTATGGCATATGCTAACATTATCTATGACTCATTATTTATTCAATTTTCAAATCATAGACATAATAAGCACATAACACATCTCCAGGTGTGTGTAACAAAACAAATTATTTTACACAAATTATTTCGAATTAATGTATTAACGGGAAAACTGTCCATACATATTTTCGAAAAAAATTTATTGTGTACACACTCCTTGTAAAAAGTCATCAAATATTTATAATAATCATAAAAAGATGTATGATTCTATTTGTAATGGTCATTGTAGGAGGGGGAGACACATAACGATATAATGTCGGCTCACAATATATGTTAAAACAGGATTTGTTATAGTAGTGAGTTTCCAAAGTTTAATATAATAATATAATACAGTATTAGCGAATGAGTGATGATTGGAAACTACGGAGTAAGAGCCAAAATCGGCCAACCTGTGTGAAATAGTTGTGAAAATATTTTTAAAATCCGACTCATAATGATATATAAAAACGTTGTAGTAAATCAGAGATAAAATCTTAAATGCAACAAAAAAGCCAATTATAGATTTAAAAAAAGATTCGAAGGAGATTTTCTCTCACACCAGGTCATATGTATGAAACAGATGAAAGTAAGAAAGTGTAACGATAATGATAGAACACCGGCAATCAATAAATCTACTCGTATGACAGAAGTGGCCATAGCACGGCAGAAACCTTGTGTGGTTCTCGCAGACGAATTATGCGGCTCTCATGTAAATAAAAATATGTGAAAAATGTAGTTAACTAAAATCACTCGATGCCCAAAAGTAATTATTTTATTTAAGTTCTTGTTAATTATTCAAAACCATAAAAAAGAAAAGTAAATATAATGTACTGATTGAATCTGTCAAGTAAAATATTTTAAAGAAAATCTTTAAAAGTTAGATTTGCTTGCGGATGCTTTACGAATTCGTCATCTTAGCAATCGAAATTTTGGTTTAGAACTTGCTAATGTAGTTCGCAAAGTTCAGTTAAATCTTATCAGTTTAAGCAAATAGATGTTTATTTTTAATACATTTGAGCGTCGAATAAAAACTCTATAATCTGAAGCACCGAAAATTGAGACTAGGTTCTTCGGTTTTAGCATATTTTTATTTCCCTGAACCTGTTTCTGAAACCTAATAGTCGAACCACCTTTTTGTCTCAAAACAAATTCATGTAATAGTGTCATTTTGGAGAAGAATGAAGTGCAATGTAAGGAAATTTTACAATATCTATCCGGAAATATTGAAAAAACCGCTTTTTCAAATATTCCTTTCTGAAACATCACAGGAAAGAGACTAGGGCGCACGCTTACCGAATAATACATGTCTGTGTTCAAGACGAGTGTGTTCAATGCGAAAGCGAATCAGATGTAATACAAATCCATGAATTAAATTAACAATAAAGTAATTTTCCTTCTGTCTTAATGCGGTTTTATTTTTTATAATGCGTTTCCTGTTTCTCTTCAAATTGCAAATTTCTAACAATGTCTGTAAAATGACTGACCCCCAAAAGATGTCAAATTGTGCATTGTAACAGGTTACTTGTTAGTTCTTATAGAGTATTAATGCTTCTTAATCCTGTATTATAAGACGAATTATTATCAAAATACCATTTTACTATGATGTGCAGTGTTATTTAAAATATTAATAATCGATTTTTGAATATTCTTTCACCATCCTAAAGCTCCTGAGATCATTTGTGCTAATTTTAATGAATTCGATTTCAATCTCAAACAAGAAACTAAAAGAACAAGTTTAAATCAGATGTGTATATCTCAATACATAAAAATTGTCTCTGTAATTTTAGTGTAATATGTGCAAAGAATTTAAAAATTTCATTAAAGTCTTACTTTTGCATTTTCTTCCTGCATATATAGACTACCATGTTGCCGACTCCAGCTAAGTTCCACTACGTCTTCAATCTTAGAGAGCTGTCTCGTATATGGCAAGGCATGACTTCAACTTTGCCATCTATCGTTTGCGATCAAGATACCTTACTGTCTCTGTGGAGACATGAATGCTACAGAGTGATTGCAGACAGGTTTATATTCATTGTTTATCTTTTATATTAATACAAGTCAACAAATGATAAGAAATATTGTCAAATAATTGGTTTACACCCATGATAAAAATGGATCACAGTTTTTGTGCATGAGTAATTCTTAAACACATCGCACTTTATTGTATTATACGCACTGGACATACAATTAAAATTTATGAAATTATGGTATAGTTTTATTTCAAATTCCAGATTCATTCAACAACAAGATTATGATTGGTTCCATGACAACATGAATCGCATTTTAGCTGAAGATTTGGGCGAAGTAATATCTGAAAATAGTACAAATGACGAGCTCTGCTTTTTCGTCGATTTCCTTCGGTAACTATCATTAAAAATTCAATAGTGGCATTTTTTCTTAATTTATTTTTATCCGATTGAGATGGAATAAATTTTTATTTAATTCTTCAAGTGATACTCCTGAAGTGACCGGCGAAGAAGAGGCTGAAGTGGAAATGCCCAAGATTTATGAACCGGTATGAAATTTTGCTGTTTCTTTCATTGAGTAATGTACTATTCAGTATTATTAAGCAGTAAACAATAGTCTGCTTAGTCATAAGAGAATAGCGGCTGCAGCTACAATCATAAATGTGATGTCTAGAAATATATTGTAAAGTAGCTATGCGCTACTAAGTGAGACAACTGTCAGTACCCCTGGTGGAAAACTGTGTAGTTAGTGCTCCTATCTCGAAAACGGTTCAAAAAGGTACACTGGAAAAAAGGGAAATTACAAAGTTTTAGAGCATCATTTAATTAGTATGAAAAAAACCTCTTATGGACATTAATGGTTAAAAAAAAAGAACGCTTAAAATGAGCATTTGTTTGTTCGCGATTTCCAACACTGTGGAAAAACGAAATGATCTTAGAAAGAGAAAAAAAACCAACTCGTTATAACAAGAAACCTTATTTTCAATGTTCAAACTTCCTTCCGTCCGCTACAATACATATTTTGACCCTTGTTTGAGCTTCACGTTGTACAAGCAGGGTGACTAGTCATCGTAAGTATCAATAATACGCCGTCAAAGGTCCTACAATGTTGGTGGAGGGATCGGCTGTTGATAGATTCTATTGTGGGAAGTATCTTCGCAGGAAAACTTCCATTGGAATCAGGTCAGGTGAACGTGGAGACCACTCTTCAAAACCACCATACTCGATTATTTGTACCTCAACATTTCCAACAGCTTCTGCTTCATTTGTGACGTCATGAGCGAAAGTACGCCGTCTTGTTGGAAACATGCTGTCAGGTGTTGAAACAACAGCAGATTCTCAACAAAATCGAGTATTACGTCCTGCAGATGTTTTAAATATCGTTCACCAGTTTACGTGCCCTGGTAAAACACTGGACCGATCAGCTTGTAATTGTAAATTCCGAATCGAAAACCGCATTAAATACAAAGATTAATCGAAAACCGCATTTGATGTCGAACGTTGGCAGAATATGTAAAATTTTCCAACGCCCCATAATGGATGTTCTGCCTATTGTACATTTTATTCCACTTGAAGAATGGCTCATCCGCCCACATTGTATCTTCCAAGAACGTTGGCTGGACCTCTATCTGGTTCGTGACAAAGTTGCGCCATACGAACTGTTCAGTAATGCCTGATGAGATGTTGATAAGTATGGATGAGCACTTAATTTAGTATTTTCCAAACGCGACTTTTTAGGGGCCCCAATTTCCACATAACTCTCTTGTGCTGTTGTTAGGATAGGTGAGGGTATATGATAATACACCTTCCAGTTGTAATTGCCGTCTTATCTTAGCTGGTGTGCCCGATCGAGATTGGATAATCACAGAACCCTGTCTTTCTTCACAACCTTTAGGAATTTTTCCGTGAAGGATGCTAGCCTTCGGCGAAACGTTGCAGATACAATCACGTTGCTGATATTGCCTTGCACCCATATTCCCCGTACAACAGAAAAATCTCACAATATTCATTTTTGGAAAATCGTTCTCTTACCTTGAGTTTCTAATACAGCTCCGAGGAGATATCTCTTTTATAACTCTCTTAGGTGAGAGGGGGGGACGTTTCATACATACTTGCAAGTTGCACAAATTTTGTGCACCAAACTCAAGTTGCTCAAGTTGATGTATTTTGCAACTCGATTTTTCATGTACTGTATATTATCTACTCTTTTTGTAAAGACAATTAGTACGATCATGCAGCTTGCGGGGTTTGAATTATAGCTCTCTAGATTGAAATTACATGCATACACAATGCAACGATTCGGGTTCGCATTTCGCCCAAAGATAATCTTTTCTCCTTTCGTTCAAGTTTCGTGATGTCACAGTTTCGGAAATCACGATCAAATACATGTACGTTTTTAGCGTTCCGTTTTTACCATTATTCTTCATAAAGTGTCTTCTCATACTAAATCGATGTTACTCTGCAACTTTGAAATTCTCTTCCCCCCCTCCCCATCTCGAGCCATTTTCGAGATACGAGTACAAACTCCACAGTTCTCCACCAAGAAGTGCTGTTAGTGGTTTCATCTAGTACCACATATCCACTTTACTCTATCTTGACACCACTTTTATGACTACAGCTGCAGTCGCTCGGTAGATAAAAGTGGGGACACGGAATTTACCGGCCCCCTGTGTACCGAAAAGTTTTTTCTTAAATATATTTTTCATATATTTGAAAAATACAATATCATATAGTAGTAAGCAATATCATACATCTGTAAAACACAATATTTCATATATATTAATAAATCACGTGATTGAGTGGATTACTTTTGCTTATTTCTGATAAAAACAAGTTAAGAAACCAGTGAAGGTAAAGAAAACTTTGTATATGCATTTCGGAAACGCACGTGCACGTGCGGATCAAAGCTTATTAATTATAATTTGTCCCCTCAGGGGTTTACTTTCTTTTGGTAAGGACGGAATGAATTTATGACCCTCTAGGTATCCGAATAATTTTTCCTCTCTACCACTGGATTTTATTGTCTTTGGTTAACACGGGTAACGCATCCCAGGGATGCACTAGTGGAATTTCTGTATTTTCGACTCTTGTCTTTGTCATTCCATCCCTCTCTTGTGTTTAAAGGGTTTTGTCAAAATCAACGAGACGCGTTTTTTGGTAAATTAAGTTTGGTAATTACGACTGTATGTGACTGTTACGTAGGTAAAATCTTCCAAGCTAACCTAACCATCAGAACTGACAATGATTGTGTTTATAAACTTTTGTATATGGAGTTTCTAAAAACTCACCTACAGAGCACGTCTATTATTAATATTATTAAAAGGTATATATATATAACTAATCAACATCAATTTTATCATGAGAATAAATTTATTTTCTTTTACATCTTGGAAATATTTAAACAGATTAAAAGGCTAAAATTATTCTTTATAACAAGGTGTCTCGCATATTTCCCTTCAACTAACCTTTGGGGACATTCGCATGACGTTATTTGATTTGAGAGCATTTTCTAGTAAACGATTCATGACTTACATTAATTGGAATAGAAATATCGATGTGTAGTGAAAGAGATTGAAGTGATACCATTTTTAAACTTCAGAGAGTTTAATATAAAGTTTGGTGGAATGATTGATATATTGTAGGTCAAATAATCAAACGTTTTCGCAAAGAAGAAAAAAAATGATTTTATGTTGGAAATGGCGTAATTACCGGTGAACGTACTTGTAGTAAGATCCAGATTAAAAGTTTGATACCGACTCGGATCCGAATAAATAAGATCAAATAAGAAATATTTATGATATCAATTTCAAAGTTCGGACGCGAAACGTACCTGTTCTTCTCATACAATAATTAAGATATTGATTTCTTAAAATTCGAATTACCGAATAAAACCAGTTTCCTTTTCATGTATGATTTTTTAATCAGTGACTGCTCACTTCTAACTAGTAATGGAACAATTAAACGACGGAAGGAAAATTGAGGCGTTACAGATTTCCTACATCATTTGTCCTAATTTTAGAAAGAAAAATTATGTTCTATCTCACGATTTAATATTTTTATTACAGGTAAAATCTTTGGAAGTGCTGCAAGAGAGATTAACTTTTCTTTTGAGTCTGTACAACGAAGTTGCTCGTACTGCGCATTTAGATATCGTATTTTTCAAGGACGCAGTTTCACACCTGACAAGGGTAAGACGTCACCGTTATCTGTTATCTAATGTCATTAATATTTATTTCTGTAGCATTCTTATCCGTTATTAGTAGCATGACGTTAGCAGTACTTCCCGGTTTGTGTTGGTGCAGCATTTGACGAAACAAAACTGTGCGTATCGTCAGCAGCAGATAATAAGATAAAGTAAGAATTTCGTTGGTCACAAATTTGAATGTCTTCGATCAAAGTCAAATATGATATCGTGAAAAAATTCTCAAAATAATTTATAATCGATTATTAGGAGATAAAAAAGGAAAGCCAACTTCGCTTGATAAAATAAAAATTAAATAAATAGGATAAAGAGAAAAGTGGAGACTAATTGCATTTTTTGCAATGAAATGTTCAGCGAAATTAAAATGTGAGTTGAAAATGAAATATGAATTTGATTGAATACTAAGATTCTTGGAGCTGATGCCCGGATTCGCTCAATTTTGTTTTTGTGTTTGGCGAAGTGGTTTTCCTTCCAATTTTCTTAACCGTATAGGCAGGATTGATGCCCGTTAAGTCTGTCGAGGATCAAAGTCCTTCTGTTGGCGTGACATGGAAGTTTGGAGAGGGGGCACCAGTTCAGGTGTTGTCCTCGTCACTTGACCGAAGTTCAAAATTACGATCCAATCGCCCTTCCGGTACGAAGGTAAAAAAAAAAATTAACCAGTCAACCAATTTTCTTAACGGTATGTGCTAAGTCTTAATTAAAAACACTAAACTTGGAGGGAAAAAACTGAATCGAGAATTAGAAGTCGTAGGAGAGGGCAAACAATTTATAGACAACAAAAAATAACTGGAGCTATTAGGAATATATGGATGATAGACGCAAGAAATTTTAAAACTTTGTTTGGTAATTGTTTGACGGTTTTTGTGCGAATTTGAACAAAGAAGTAAAAGTTGACAATTTTTATTAATTTTACTGAATTTTTGTTTTAATAGTAGTGTGTAAAAGTAGCAGTGTATAGTTCTTAAAGTGTGTTGCGCAATTCTATACATCATAATTTTCATTATAGGAATAGTATTATTCATATATTACAATAAAATAGAAGTATTTAAAATATCAGTTATATTTGCTTTAAAAGGCATATCTGTTTAAAATAAACACCAAAAACAATAAATTGGAAAAATCCAACCAGTAATTTTATTCAAATATTTGTTTTATATCCCATTTTACTACAAAATATACAAGGAAAAATTTAAAAAAAAATCTCTTATAGATTGGTTGCGTTTAGTAAGACCTGATCAGGTGTTCAGAGTAATAAAATTAGTTTTATTACGAAAAGAAAGATAAACAATATAAAATAAGTTTTTCAGAGTCTAACAACTATAACGCGATGCATGACGACACGTTTTGTGCATGTTTCCGCTAAGAAATTTTTTAATCATTAAAATAAAAACACTTTGAGATTATTTAAATTTAATTTGCAGTAATACCAAGATTACGCTTGATGAAAGAAACAAATAATTTTAAAATGTTATTTATCAGAGAATTTTCTGAAATCGATGGGACAAAGATATGTGAAATTGTTAAATTAATACAATTTTTCTCATCAAGAAACAATTTTGATGCGATAATAAACAGTTCCTGGATTTTAATTTGTGTTTTTATCATCATAAGCTTCCCATTTGTGAGAAATAACTATTGTTTCACTTATGTTAACTTAAAATAAGCTTTGTGATGTCGAAATACTCGCCTTTTTTCTTTTCACTAAATTGAGAACTCTTTTGTTAATTGAATTATATAAAATTTCTACTCCTTTTATGTGAAGGTAAGGTGTTAAATGAATTGAACTGAAGATAGTGATATATAAGCGAAATAGAATTGAATGGTGAAAGGGGGATAGATGATAACGATAGAAGCCGGTAGCTATTTGTATGTTAGAATTGTAACGGTCATCTTTCTTTATTTAACTCTCCAATCATATTAACGTCTAATTAAATAGTCAATAAGTTCAGAACTCCTACTGAAGATGCGTAAGAGAAAAACAGCACACTTTATAATCTGTCAAAGAATATGCAATATCGACGCGCTCTCTTGAATCCCTCTTTCTCTCTCTGTATGTGTGTATGTTTTCGAGAGAGACCGGTCTAGGACCCTAGTTTATGTTCAAATAATAAATTCTTAGCTTACCAAATCACTCATTCCTATTCAATCACTTTTCGATTATAGCAGATTTGACTTTTATTATTCTGATCAGGAGTAGCTTCCAATTATTTTCCATATGAACGATTAATTACGATGATTAAATCTAATCTACCACATCTATCAGCTTGTTATCATTTATCTCCCTTTTCTTTCCTTTCACTTCTATTTCGCTTATATATACCTCTCTTATTCAATTCACTACTTATCTTCATCTAAGTTACCAAATTATTTTCATTCGATTGTAAATGAATGCAATTGAAATCATCAAAAATTTCCGAAGTTAGTGAAAAGAAAATTATGAATAGTCCAAGTCACAACACATGTAGTATAGATAAGGTTCTATTAATAATAGTTAGCTTTACAATTAATTTTTAAAATAGATTAAAATCTTCCATCAGTTTATATTCTAATTTCATCATTCTAATATATCACACTTTTTTTTCAACTCAACAGAACATAATATCAAGGTATTTTGATTTATCAGTTGCATTCTATAAATTTATTTGAGAACACTTAATTATAAATCTACTCTTAAAGTTTGATAAAGTTCTTAAATTTTCAGATTTCTAGAATAATAAGGGCCCCTGGCGGCCATGCCCTCCTAGTTGGTGTAGGAGGATCTGGAAAACAGTCTTTAACGAAATTGGCGGCCTTCATCGCTCATTACAATACTCAACAGATCAGTCTGACGAGGTAGATATGAATCTTTTGTTAATAAACAAACATTATAAATTATTGAAAGTACCTGAGAGCAATATGGCCAGTGCAGATAATGCAGCCATTTAACGGTTTCAATGTTAATTTCAAAGTTAACCAACAGATGACCCTAATGTTTTGAAAGAAGCTATATCAGTGCTCCTAGTGCTCGAATAATCTTTCTTGAAAATAAGGTTACTATTGATTCCATGGTCGCGATAACCTAGTGGTTATGGTTGTGGACTCGTGGCCGGGCCGTTTTCTTTGAGTCGTGGGTTCGAGCCTTGATGCCACTGAAGACCCGTCGTGTAACCGGGGCTGATGTACGTTAAATCTGTCGATGATCAAAGTCCTCCCTTTGGCGTGGTGTGGATGTTGGGAGAAAGTGTGACAGTTCAGGTGTCGTCCTCTTCACTTCACCGAGGTTCAAAATTTCGAGGTCCGTCACCAATTGCCCTCGTATTGTTTCCAGTGCGATCTTTATGAAACCAAATCCAATACTATTTACCATTACCCACGGTAATTATTGTTGTTTTGGCCTTGTATATTTTTTTGAGGGGGGAGGATTGAAATTTCAGAAATGTGATACAGTGTTGATTCTATTAGGTTTACAAATGTTTTTCAATTATGTATGATGCATTTTCTCAAATCTCTTATTGGTCACACATGAATTCTAGTGTTTTCGAAAATGTACAGATACAGGAAATACGGCCACTATATATAATGACTGCATTACTTTCATTAGTGATTGTAATACCTACATGAGAAGCTTTTTTCATTCATTTATTGTAATCTTCCTCATTATTTATTTTTTCTTTTTTATCGCTTGCTGAACATGTCATCGAGCAGACTAAGAATTAGGGAGAAGTGGAGTGAAGCGAATATGAACTTGGCGTCTTTTCTTATTTATATTCGACTCATTTCAAACAGAAATAAAGTTCTGTTCACAAAAATAATATAATCGCGTCTTTTTTCATTGCTCTTTTGTTTAAGTGATATAAAACTTGGTGAAAATAGATTTATCGCGAAAAACTTGAAAGTGACCTTGTTACCATATTATCCATATTACTTGCAAAAATATGAGTAATGAGAAATATTCAACTTGAAAAAAAGGAAATCTAAAGTTAAAACCAAAGTTCTTTTAAGAACTCAAAGAAGAAAGAGATAGTACAAATCGCCACATGTTTTTCATTTTTTTCCAACATTATTGCATCATCATTTCAGTTTGAAATAAGAGTGGCCGCATTATCCTCAGGAATCTCATTTGATTATTATCATATTCAATGACAGAGGTAAAAAGTATACGCAGTAGTACCTCCCAATAAAGATCACTTACCGGACCAGACATTTTGTTCCTCAAATAGAGATGTCCCTTACTAAGAAATAAATGCATATACTTTATTCAAAGGGATCAACAGAATTGTCCCTAAAATAGAGATGTTTCTTACTCTGAGGTGGCCTTTATAAGAAAAAGTACTATTGCTTATCAAATTAATAATATCTGTGCATTTTGTCATTGCTAAATGCTTTTGAAATGTAGCTGTATATTAAAAATGGAAACTTATAAACAACAAAGATGCTTAGCTTGTAATCGGGAGATTATTAAAAATTGACTCGAAGCAATAACTGCAAATGTTGCAGAAAATTTCTCAAAAGTAAATTAATAATGTATAGCAATAGGAAAAAATTATTTTTCTTTACACATTTTTAACAAAGTACAAAATATTACAAAACTGATCTGTTATGCTTTTACATTTTAGAATTAAATGACTTAAGTTTCTTTGGAACAATCTATTAATTTTTTTAGTTCGAAATAAAATGATAAATTTTGTCCTATTATGGATAAAAGTTTATTTTAATTTCTTTTTAATTAGGAAATTAATAATACTTCACGAAACACTTCGTCTCTTGAAATACGTCTGTCAGAAATAATAATCCATCATTTACCCAATGCTAAGTTATAATTTTATTATATGTAAATATTCAAAATGGGAAAAAATATTAAATTGGAAATGAAAAAAGATGCACACACACACGATCTAATATTATGTATTTCAATTAATTTCATTTGTAAAAAGCAGCATTTACTAAACGGCATTTTTTATTCTATGTATAGCTAAAGACTTCTCTAACATAAAATAACTAACTAATCCGTAGCTAACATACTCCATAATAACAAAATACTCCAAATGACTCCAAAATTATAAGAATGCTTCACAAATAGCATCACATTAAAAATGCCCCAAAGTAGTCTCCAAATTTAAAACTACATATTCTAAATTACTCCTAAATAAAAAAATATATTCCTAATGACTCTAAAATAACAAAAGATTATTCCATATAACTCCAAAATATTAGAATATTCTGATGACTCTAAAATAACTAAAGGATGTTCCAAACGATTCCAAAATACACTCAAGAGCAATGAAAATAGCGCATCAAGATGGGAGTTTTGGATTGAAATGAAAAATACACATGATGATACAAATGAGAGATTCACTTGATCCCAAAAAATTAAACAAATACGGTGTGAACAATTAAACAAATGCAGTGCAACTTGAACAGAGCGTCGGACTGCCTCCTGTTGCAATACTTGTCACAACACGGCTCGGCATTGAGTTAATTAGATATCGAAAATTGTTCTGAGGCAGATGGGCTCACAAATCGTGAACAACTACCACCAAATCATGTACAGAGTGACACAGCGACATCTGTCGTTTCATCTGGACCCACCAATGCTTTATAAGGTACAAGTCCGGGAATCGAGCCGATTATGGAAGAGTCTGGACAAGACGTAGAAAGTCTGGAGCTACTCGCGCTGTATGTGGACGAGCATTATCTTGCTGAAAAATTGCTCCTGGAAAACCATTTAGAAAAGGTCCCACGTGGGGTCAAAGAATGTCATCAGCTGGGATGTTAAGGTTCCCCGTACCACAGTTAGAGAGAACAGGTTATCATAAGTTATGGCCCCCAGACCATTACAGCACGACAACAGCTATGGAATTGTACCGTTCACCAAAGCGCCTCCCCACCCATACGCGGTAATCATTTGTCCCCCAAACAAACTGGAATTTATCGCTTAACACCACTTTTTTGCCAGCCTGTGCATTCCATGTTGCTCTGGCTTGGCATCACTGTAGAGAGAGTCACCGATGTTTCGGCGTTAAATGCAGTACACAAAAAGGGGAGCTGGGATTACAGACCCTCTTCCGCAAGGCGCCTGGAAATAGTTTGGGAACAAATGGTAGCCCTACATCTGATTGTATCGTGGAACGAGTCACTGTGGGATACACGAATATTTGGTGCATGATCTTCCAATACTCTCCCCTCGTTTTCTTCCTGATTGCTCCAGACCTGGTTCTCCGCACGTGGGTTCCATCTCGTGTCAACTGCTCCAAACATATTCTGACGGCACACTCCGACCTGATGAATAACATGGCTCATCGACCAGCCTGCGGTTTTCATGCCGACGATCAGGCCTCTCTCAAACTCGAGACGTGTGCGAAATGTCTTCTCACACGTCTACGTGATGTTCCTCGTTTACTAAAGTCTTCCTGGAGTCGGAGTGATCCTTACGTTTATTAATCTTTCACTATGCGCCCGTTTACTTACATATGACCCACTTACTGATAGGAGCAGGGTGTGTGGTCATCCGTATTGGCACCAAACTTGGGTCATTTTTACAATGGACACCAATCATCAACTTTGCTAAGTTTCGTGATTGTAACTCGTTTCCTTCTTGGTACTCTATTTTCATTGTTCCTGAGTGTAAAAAAGTTATTCCAAATGTGGGACTTTTAAAACACTCCAAATAAATATCTCTAAGTAAAATTTATATTATTAAGAAAATTACAATGGTGATAAAATTGATTTCATTTTATCTGTGTGATTAGGAGTTACAGTGCCACTAACTTCTTAGAAGACTTAAAAATACTCTACCGGACGACTGGGATTCACGACAAAGGAACTACTTTCATATTCACTGATCAAGCTCTGAAAGACGAATGCTTCCTGGAATATCTGAACAATGTTCTCACTTGTGGAGTGGTAACTTATTTAAACTGTTCTCTATATCATTTGCTGCTAAAATATATCATAGGGCGTTTTCAAACTCTCGGTAACGAAACTTTAAATTTAACAAACAAGCAAAATATAATCTTTCTTGATAAATAAAATAAAAGTAAAATAATCCGAAGTACGCTAGAAATTGATTATCTGCTGTAGGAAAAATTACTTGCATTCATTCAGTTTATCCACGCATTTTTATTAAGCAAAAAATATCGGTAAATTTTGGTTTGCTCATTTTTAATGTTCAGAATAACCAAAATACCACGCTGTTTAGTAAATGTTTTGTTTGTATTTTGGTTGTCAAAAAATTACGTCACAAACAGGAATCTAATGTCTTCTTAAATTTAGAATTCATTTGAATGTTTAGGGCTCAGTATAACTTTTTCTGACTGTTTACATTCTTAAGCAGTATTTATTTATATATTTTTTCAATAAAAACTGAAGGGAATGCGATCAATTTATCCACTTATCCGATATACACTTAAGGGGATTCAACTGTACAGTCGGATTCCTTTAACTCGGATCTCCGGATTGGTCTGCCTGAAGGATTTTGATTTTTTAATTTGAGAAGTGATCGCAGTTTTCCGTAATAATGTTAATTTTTTTCATCCCAGTATTTTAAAAAAATTATTTTCCACACTGAAATCATCTAACAACTATCCGTGTATTAAATGTCATGGATTTTATAAATATTTTGTGGAATATCAGCAAAATCTTAGTTACACCTCTTATCACCGGTGACACATGGCATACGGGCTACATTATCTAAATAGAAATTGCAATGAAGCAATTTTGAGCGCATTTCGTTGTTCACAATGTATAGACGTTTTTACATTACGTACATATGATTCAAACCCAAATCTCTTTTCTCACTTTCGAACTCAACTTTCGTTTAATGCCTTCTCTTTTTCTTGCCTTCCTCCCAACTAAGAGTATCATGATATGAAAGGGATCATATATGCACCCTCGCATTTCTCTTCAAAACATAAGTTGAGAAAATATTTTTGATGCATATGCGGAGAAATTCATTTGAAAGAAATCTCTTTTGCTCAAAGATCACTCATTGCATTCTGTCGCGCCATTTTCTACAAATATTGTGGTAAAAATGAAGTTACTCGATAAAATAAAACTTGTTAATTTAAATTACCTTAATAAATAAAAGAAAATATCTATTTAATATTTTTTGCGTGTAGCAACAGCAATCAAGTTATAGATGGTTTCATAAAAAGTAACATGTAAAAGGTAATGCGAAGAAAGTGATTATAATCTTTTTAGAAGGTCGAGTTAAAAGAATGCGTGAGTGTTTCGTCAAAAACATTTCATAATATTATGATCAATTTTTGTTTGGTCAAAACGAGGCTCATTTTATAAAAGAAACCAGTATTTCATTTTAAATTTTGCTGCACAACCGTCAGAATGGGACGGGAATTATAAATTTTTTTTCAAGGGCATAAAAAAAGAAACGTCTTTTAAAGTTAGAATTTTTTAGACTTGAACTTCCTCGATTCTCAATCCGAAGGTCATTCATTACTTCTCTGTATCATAAATGTTCTCTATGGTTCATTTAACCAACAATATTTTTTGATTAACAATGAGGATTTTTTAAAATGTCACAACTATTATAAAAATTGCAAAATAGTTATTTACAAAACACTTAAACTCAAATAACACTTTTCAGTGATAAAATTCTTTTTACATATATAAAAGATGCATCCATCGAGAGTGTTAAGGAAAATTTATAGAATAACAGATAATTACATCTGCACATAATTTTATCATTTACTTTATAACAATTAATTTCAGCAATTATGAAATGTATCTGAATTATTTAAAAAAAAAATCTTTACAAGAATAAAATTCCAGGTAAATACGCAAATGTGATTTTTAGAATTTGATCTTTTTCTGTAAAAAAAATGTAATGGTAATTTAGTTCTGTCTCAGTATTGGGTATTATTTTTGTTACCATATAAAAACATATCAGTAAAATCAATCATTATTTCCAGAAATTTTGAGAGAAAAAGCTGTCACTAACTGATTAGTAATGAATAAAAATTTTGAGAAGTATCAATGTTAAGCTTAAAGTTTCAGTCTAACAACCATTTTGATTTCGTGAATTGAAAGTTGATCTTATTGAATTTCAATTTTTTCCCTTTGAGTCTAGACTAGAAGTCTAGACTAGACTCTATTTATATGAATGCAATCAAGTGCATTCTAAACAGCAAAAATTAATAAAGATTTCTGCAGAACTTATACTTTCTCTCCGATTCTTAAAAATATTTACGTTTGCTTTAATTGTTCGTTTGTTGGTTTACCGATTCTCGAAATATATTTTAAAATATTTTCAAAACTCAGAGGAAAAATATAATTCCACAAAAACCTTCATTATTGTTTTACTGTTTCGGAAGTTTTTCATTGCTTTAAATAAATTGAGTATTCTAGAATTTAGGAGGAAAATAGAAATTCTCTAGGATTAAGGCTCCGTCTACCGGCCATTTTGATTTCGTGAGCGTTATGTTAATCTTACGGAATTTCTACTGCCTCCTCAAATCTTCACCATTTTATCTATTTGAATACAAGGAATTGCATTCGAATGATTAAAAAAATAATGGTGGTTTTTGCGAAATTACCTGTTCCCTCCCAAGTTTTAAAAATATTTTTACCCCTATTTTAATAATTAGTTTTCGGGTTTTCCGTTCTTTTAAAAAAATATTCTAACATATTTTCAAAAATTAGAGAGAAAATGCTATTCCACGGAAAACTTCATTATTTTTTGCTCTTTCGGATCCACTTTATTGCATTCAAATAAATAAAATAGTATAGATTCGAAGACAGTTGTAGAAATTCCATATCGTTCTAAAAATCAAAATGGCTGGTAGATCTGAGCTTTTAACTTCTGTAAGGAGTTTTCAATTTGAAATCATTAAAATAAACCATGTGGATAACCTTTTTTGGCGCTTAAATCGGTTCCCACCCTGTTAAATTTCTACTGCATGTGTTTAGAGCTAATTCTACTACCTTTACATTATTTCTTCAGTTTACTGTCTTATTAAAAACACTACGTCGTACATTTTTAGATTATTTGATAAATTACTTCAAAATATTGATGTTTCTGTAAAAAAATTTAAATTCTTTCTGTGAATACTTACCGAATCACTGTTCTGACAGTTCGCTTTCTTTGAAGGTATCAAACTTATTTAATCGTGATGAGAGAGCGGATATTATCGCCGAGTTGACGCCGATGATGAAACGAGAACAACCCCGACGGCCACCAACTCCGGAAAATGTAATGGATTATTTCCTGTACAGGACACGAAAGAATCTGCATGTTGTGTTATGTTTCTCACCGGTATGTACGCTCAAAAATGCGTGACGGAATGATGTTTAGTAATCAAACAGATGTTTCAGTCTCGAAAATTTTTAAGGAATTCAAATTAAACAAATTTTTGTGTAAAATTAAGATTTGTGTGTTGTATGTTATTCATTACAATGTAGAATATGAATTAGAGATGGTTAAGTTATTAAGTGAAAAGATAAATAAATAAGTACTCAATACCCAATTAAATTTTTTTTTTAATATTTTAAATAATAGTTTAAAGCGGCGTCCTAATACAGTTGTCTTTTAAGAAAAATAGTATAAAATAAGCCACAAGTATACTTGATTTTGTTACATATCGAAGTTAATAATCATTTGTGACTTGTGTTTTAACTTATAACTTTCTGACTTTGAAGGTTTTTTTTTTTTTATTAATAACACATATGTAGAAAATTGTGGATCGTAAAAGGAAATCTTTATTTCAACTACCTAACGAAAATCTTCCTTCCTTTTTCTTAAAAAAACTTTTTGAGAAACGTTTTGATTAAAAACAATAAGCTGTGTAGTAGATTTAGTCATTCATCAGACTCTTGGCTGGTTTCATCTGCAGTGCATGCATAGCAGTAGTATATTTTATATTATTTTAAGCATTCTATTTCACTCAATACGTACGAATTTCACTGCTTCCGTCATTCAAAAGCAATTTTCTCGTATTTTTATTCTAAATATGTTGTTTTATATAAATAGAATCCATGCGCATAAATTTTCTTTAATATTCTTCTCATCTGTAATCACCACAGAACATTTTTATTTTTTACAAAATTTGAATTTGTCTTTTTCCATTCGCAGGTAGGTGAAAAACTAAGAGCCAGAGCTTTGAAGTTTCCCGGCATTGTATCTGGCTGCACCGTGGATTGGTTCCAGCCTTGGCCAAAAGAAGCCCTGACTTCTGTGTCCAGGCACTTCTTGCACGAATTTGATGTGCAATGCGATGAAACCATCAAGCAAGAAGTCATTCGAACCATGGGGGATATACACACCCTAGTAGCGGAACAATGCAGCGAATACTATCAAAGGTTAAGATTTTTATCATAATATTTCTTTATTAAAACAATTTCAAAAGAATTCTAATATCTGTACTTTCCTTTTAAGTTTACGAATTCTTCTATCATGGGTTGCTGTTGTCTGTTCTTATTTGAAAAGGCAAAAATAAAATCACAAATTAAATGCATTTCATTGAGCATTCAGCCTAAGTATCCCTATCTTTTTAAAGTAAGCTCATTATAAATGTTAGAAACACAGTAAATAATTGTTGTTACTCTACATAAATTTTCAACTCACACTTTAAAGTCTACTTTAATAACTAAATTTACTGCAATTAATTAGAAAAGACTAAATTTGACACAGTTGACCAGTGTCACTAGTAAATGCTGCAAAACTTTAAATTTATATACGGATAATTTGTAATATATAGTTTTGTGGTGCAACATTTATAATATATTTACTATAAGTGAATTTATTAATGATTTAGTACAAACTAAAAACTGACTGTTCAGAAAGAGAATTCCTTTTTTAGAATGTTTTTTTTTTCTTCTTTTGTATGCTAAAAATGAATTCTTGAATTCCAAAAATATTTAATGCTGTACCTGTAAAATTTAATCTTCGTCACTGGTTTAAGACTGCCCGATTACTCTTGCTTTCAATACTTGAATTTATTCTCACTTTCACGATCTTCTTGATCTCAAAAAGCTCTTACGTAGAACTTATTAATTCATCCTTTAGTTCATACAGACGATTTATACGCTCTAAATGAAGAGAAAAAATAGGTTGAACGTAAAGCAACCGTTTGTTTCGATAATATTTTATAATTTTATTTTCGCAATTAAAAGAAATAGACTATTTTTATCTAGTATTTTTTTTTTCAGTTTCAAAAATGTTAACATAAATTAAATTAAAACTCTTTCATATTTCTTGTTTTCATTGTTTAAACTTATTAAACGATCTTCATGATCTCAAA
The DNA here is from genome assembly GCA_019974015.1 of Nephila pilipes. Lineage (NCBI taxonomy): Eukaryota > Metazoa > Arthropoda > Arachnida > Araneae > Nephilidae > Nephila > Nephila pilipes. The sequence goes on along the minus strand of BMAW01035302.1, from coordinate 1,089,757 downwards.
AAGTTCTTACGCAGAATTTCTTATTCATTTATCCTCTATTCAATACAGACGATTTTTATATTTCAAAAAAGAAAAATAGGCCCAAAGTTTGTTTGGATAATACTTTGGAATTTTATTTTCGCAATTAAAAGAAATACAGACTATTTTTATCTATTTTTTTTTACAAATTAAATTTTTCTTAATATAAGGAATCACCAAACACTATCGTTTTTTCAATGGTTAAGCGATTTACTTAAAATATTTATTATTTAATAAATATTGAGAAAAAAAATAGAAATTTATTGATTTCAATTTGAAAAACTTTTCTTGCAGGTTCCGACGTCCCGTTCATGTGACTCCGAAGTCCTTCTTGTCGTTTATCAATGGTTACAAGAAATTATATGAAGAAAAGCATCGCGAGATTGGCAACACATGTACGCGTATGGAGAACGGGATATCTAAACTGGAGGAGGCCTCTCTTATGGTAGAAAGAATGAAGGAAACCCTGTCACTCATGGAGGAAGAGCTGGAAGTGGCCTCCAAAACAGCAGAACAGGTTAAAGAAAAGTCATAACAATACTTAATTGAAATGTGTTTTTTTAGATAATTGTATCTTGGTCATAAGACGGTTTTTGGACTGCTGGAGTCTGGTTGGTGGAGTAACTGAATCGCAAAAGTTGGGAAATGCGTTAGGGTACCGTATTTCCAAACAAAGTGTAGTAGGACTGCTGCACATTAAATCTGTCTGGACTTAAAGTTCTCAAATTGGTGGCGCGTGGATGTGGAAAGGGAGGTGCCAGGCTCAGATATTGGTCTTGTGATTTGAAATATTTCAAAATTATGGGTTAGGAAAACAAACTTGTGAGTCGGGTGCAAATGGACAGGTTGATAAACGGCCAAAAAGTAAAATTCACTCAAAAATATACAACATTTATAATAAAAATAAATTAAGTAAATACTATTGTTTCGGATTGATTGATTGATGTATTGTTTATTAATATCGTAGAATCAACACGAGGGCTATTGGCGTATGACCTAGTAATTTTGAAACTCGGTCAAGGGACGAGGACACCACATGAATTGACACCTTCCTCTCCTAACTTACACGCTACGACAATGGAAAAACTAGAAGTCTCGGCAGATATAAGAGGAATCAGCCCGAGTCTGTAGTGACATCAAGAATTCGAATCCACGACTGGACGGAATCAACACCGGTGAGTTCTTGAACATGACCACTAGGCTACCTTGGCCTGTTGTGTATCAATTCGTGAATTTTCATAGAAAAGGGAATTAGCATTTATTTTGATATACGAAACTTAATTGAAGAGTAATTCCTCCATGGCCATAACTGTTTTTAATTCTTGCCCGCTTTTCACAAGTTTTGTCGCACTTGAAAGCTACATGTCTGTCCTCAACGCAACGATCTCCTTCTGCAAACTTGCGCTCAAGCATGTTTAATTAGGCAAACCCATTAGAGAAAAATTCCGGTAATGATTGTCGACACCAGGATTGAATGTCAACTTTCACCTCTTCTGCAGAGCAAAAGTGGTGACCCTAAAGGTACTGCATCGTCTTTGGGAAAGTGGCCATGGTAGTCGAGTCCTGATAACGCAAAAGACCCGCCATATAAAAGGGCTCATACACGTTAAATTTGGTCAAGGCCCCTAGACCTCCTGTTGGTGGGGAAGTTTGGCGAAAGGAATCCCGGCTGAGGTTACGAATCGTCAATTAACAAAGTTGCAGAATTACGAAATCCATTGCCAATAGCCCCGTGTTGCTTTTGAGTGCGACGTCAACACATAATCAAATCATCTTTGGGAAGAGGTAAAAATCACTGGGTCGGATGGCACGACGCCTCATTTTGCTTCCATCCTACCCCCATGTTGTTGGCCATCTTTTTTAATTCTCAACTCACTTACGGCATTTGGAAACAAATATTATATACAGGACACATGTAGTTTTCAGATACACTATGAATTGTGAAAATAGTGTAACAAACAAAAGCGTTATGTCATTGGAGACATTACTTTTTTTTTACGTCAGATCTGGACAAAATAGAAAAATGCACCAACTATTTCACTATTTCAATACTGTCGATGAAAGCAAACTTCGAAAATGACGAGATGAATGTCTTTTTCGTATTTGAATAAAAACACACCCACAAACATAACAATTATCTGCATTCACATTACTTAAGCATCATTCTATTACAAACGTTCGACTGCTACTGTGAACAGAAACAAAAAGTATTCCATCCCCCGTCTGGCCCTGGCGCCCTCACACATCAAGTTTCGTAGCACTTTTCAAATAAACCTCGTATATAGTAAGCTTTATCATTCATTTTTAAATATAAATCCATTTTATTCCGAAGTTACAATTCAATAAGTTTTGATTTCGTAATATCTATATGCTACATAATTATCAAAATATAATTGTCTGGGTTTTTTAATGGACGATGTTATTTATCATAAAACTCCGATAATCTGCATATTTTACTACACATTAAAATATTTAAAGTTTATGTGGAGGCTTATAATTTAAATCAATTCAAGAAAAAGCTGGGTGCATTGAAAATTTTATCTTACAGAGTAGACAAAATTGTAGCATTCCGCTCTGGGACTCTAAGGTAAATTTATTTTCAGAAACGAGAAATTGCACCAACCATTTATGATACAGGAGGAAAAAAATTGGTTTAACAAAATTTTTGAAGTGTATATTTAAGCCAAAAAAAAATTTTTTTTTTAACTTAACAAACTCAATTCTATTAAATGATATATACTGATATTAGATTTACCAATTAAAATTGGAATGTTTTAAAAGAGAAAAAGTTTTCACAGTTTTTTGTATAAGAACTCAGTGAATCAAATAACCAAAAGTAATCATAAATCAAATATATCAACAAAAATGCCGAGGACGTCATATTTTACGAAGTGAAAAGAATTCAAATTAATCTTAAAATAAAAATAGGAGCTTTTCTCAATAGAGGAGTCGGCAACTTACAGAAATATAATTCCAGCTCAAAATTGATTGTGTGGTATTTTTTTTTATTTGTGTGAAATCTTGGAAGTATGTTATCACTTTTAATTGAATTAGATGCACAACCACGGGTTTTATTTCATGTCACTCAGAATAGAAGCTAATAATTCAATTATAATTTAATTTCTAAATTATAAAGACGTGTTTCAGCCTTTCTTTGTCTGAATAAAGATTTTAATTTAAGAAAGACACAGTATTCTTCCTTAACTCATTATTTGTATGTACAATGAAGCGAAATAAACTTCTCTCTCTCTCTCTTTTCTTTTTTTTTTTTTTTATTGCATCAAATGTTGAAATACCAGTTTAGGCAAGCTTCTATTTTATATTACGTGCAATGGAGGAGAAATAATAAAAAAAAAACATTTTTAATGCTCATATTAGATGGGAGTTTTTGTACTGATTATCAGTGGCATACCTAGGGGGAAGGACAAAGAGACATATGCACCCCCCAAGATTTTTTTCTCGAAAATGAAATATTTCAGGAATATTCTTTTATCATACTTTTATTATAGATGTTTAAATTTTTAAAATAAGATTTTTTTCTCCTCATTCATAATTTTTTTTCATCACGAAAAGAAAGAATTTCATTCCTGAGAAAAAAATAGAAAAGTCTTTGCTGTCTCTAAACGGGTGCCTCTGGTTCAGTGTTTGTAGACGAAGACGGGGGAGGGAGGCATATCCCTATAGAAAATGCTCCGCCCGAAAATGCATATTTTATTTATATGGTATCTTAATTATTTTTCTTAAGTATTCTTCATTTTCGAATTTTTTTTACTTGATAAAATTACACCGATACTCGAACAATTTTAAATAGGTTAAATTAAATTTATATAGCGTATTGTTTGCTTTTTACTAAGCCGTAATTCTGAACTATAAAATTGTTTCTTTCATGGTAATTACGATATGCAACTCCCCCCTCCCCAAATTAATATCTAGGTACGCCCACTAATGATTATAACATACTCCTAGAGGAAAGAAATAAAAATAAGAAGGATAGAACTTGTAAGAATATATTGGAGAGGAAAATACAAACTGGAGAAGTCTTTTTTTTGTTAAAAAAGAAAAAAAACCGTGGTGTTAAAGATTAATTTATTTCGAGTCTACAGAAACGTTACTTTATAAGAATCAATGAAATATATAGTAACTGAGTAATATTTTTTTTAAAAAAAAAACGTCTGTCTTTCGAAAATCTAATTAGGTCGCTTATGTATCTATAAAATATCATCTAAAGATCATATAATTTAACCGTATATATTATTATTTGTTATGCAATTCTGAAAATATGAATTTGGCAATGAAACTTTATTCTATTTTTTTACAATTTTAAAAATGACTGAAAAGGAAAATTGAAATTAAATCTATGTTTTATCCTGTCATTTGATTATATTCTTAGGATTATTAGAAAGATGATTCGAAAGATTATCATTTGTGACGCCCGATTTGTCAAATATTAATGTTTCTATTCCGTGAAGGCCAAATCGAGCTCCTTTTCGTTTGGAATAGACATTTAATATACAGTTCACTCATTTCACAGTAGATGACAGCACGTGTCCTTCAGGAGAGTGAAAAATTAGCGCGGTTAAAGCTATCAATGTGCGACAAAAGAAGGGTTTTTTCAAATAGTTGGGCATTCTTTCTTAATTTTTTGATCCACATTTTTCGCGAACTTTACACGAAAAAGACCCTTTTTCAATGTTTAATTCCTACCTTGATGAAGTATACAATTTAGGCTCTTCAGACTGTAAAAAATGGGATGTGAGTTTGTGTGCAGTGTCATGTTTTGGTATATATCAAAGTGTAAAAGGTTTGTGAAATCCTTATATTCAAACCCTTATTATCGCATTAAGTGAAGCATTAGTTTATATCATATTTAGATTCAAAAATACTGTGCAATTTGTTTTATTTTGCTACAATTGAAATATTTTGGGTAAACCATAAGTGAAATCCGTTACTTTTTCCTCCTCGTATATTAAAAGATTACAAGGTAGCTAATTCATTTAATTAATTTTTTTGGTAAAATAATTATTTTCCAGTCTTATTATTGATATAATGCCCAAAATTAAGCGGGATTCTTTTCCATATTTGACGCATTTTTCCGAAATGTTTGCCATATTTAAGGCGTTAAAGCTGTTTCTTATAGAACAGAAACTTTTATTTGGCGCCCATATTTATTCATATGAATATCGAATTTGCCCTTTTAAAATCAATAAAATAAAATTGATTTCGTTAAAATCTATCTCAAACTGTTTACAATTGACACAAATCGCGGAAGGGGTTTAAATTCCTGCTAAGCATATCACCTATAAATTTTGTTCATCTGTAAAATGTTGTGGCATAGTGTCAAATATTTCGAGGCACCCATTTCATATTTAAAATAATCTTTCATTATCAAGTTCATATCGCACTCACACAATTACATCAGAAATCATCCTAATGACATCTGCTCTCGCTAATGTCTACGTCTCGTCTGCCAGACATTGTGGGCGGGGAGCGCATCCGCTTCAGCAAGAAGTAGTGACGTCAATCTAGTACATTCCAAAAATAACGAAACATAAAAATAATGAAAACACGAAGTATACGAGCCATGACGTCACTGTGTCTTCCTTCAACCGTAAAACTATTTCAAACTTAATGGTGGGTCTATGTCTCATAAAAGACATTTAAAAAGAAACAGAGAATCCCATAATTTGATTGCATATTGTATTTCGTAGGTATTGGCCGAGGTATCTGTGAGGGCGGATGCCGCCGAGGTAGTTCGTGACAGCGTGGAACGCGCAAAGAATGCTGCCCAGCAAATTGTGAAAGAAATCCAGGCCGACAAGGCCATTGCCGAGGAGAAACTGGAGGCAGCCAGACCCGCACTCGAAGATGCGGAAGCTGCACTCAATACCATTCAACCCACACATATAGGTGAGCTGCCGGAATTTCGGAAGTCTTATTTCCATGATATTAATGGTCATTGTACTAAATGCTCAATGTTTTTTAATACTAGACTATGGCTCATTCGTTTGCATTGCTTACTCTTTTCATGATAATTGTTTCATTGTCCACGAAAAATGTATTAATATTCATGTACAAATGTTTAACATAATTTCTGTATTACGCATATATATGTTTCACGTTGTAGAAGTTAATAAAAGCTGTGGTATTTAAAAAAAAGAATAGAGGACCAAGTTGTAGGAAGATGATTGATTGATTGTTTGGCATTTGGGGATATAGAACAAAAAAAAAAAAGTTATTATCCTCTGAAAAAAGTTGAGCATCAGTATAACACATTAATTCTCCACGCAGAACTTGTTTACGTTGATAACTTTCAATAATACAATCATCGATATTCATAACCACCGCGGCAGTATCGATATCGCGGATGACGATGCTTCATTCGAGTTCTGATCTTACTAAAGACTCGTCATGTAGCGGGACTGATACATGTTAAATTTGTCGAATCTCAAAGTCTTCATATTAGCATGGCATGGATGTGGAGTGTGGGCTGCCTATACAAGTTTCGTCCTCGTCATTTGACAGTGGCTCACAATTACGAGGCAAACAGGAGCGAGTCAGACTTATAGTATGAGGTGTTCCAGAGGTTTAGACCAACAGAAGTTGGCCCCTTTGTTCATATATTCATGAGAGGTCTCGTAGCAACAAAATCTACGATTCAAAACATTTTATATTTTGTAGCTCTTGTAGCTAAAATTATTTTTCTATATTTTATTACTTTTCGGTAACTATTATGTATCTAAAATGCGGATTTCTGAACTCTTACAGCGACTGTTCGTAAACTGGGCAGACCACCAGCTCTCATCATGTACATTATGGACTGCGTGATGATTTTGTTCCAAAAGCGTCTGCAGTCTGTGCAAGTGGATCCCATGAGAAAATTCATTAAACCTTCCTGGGAGGAATCTCTGAAGGTGATTCGGTTTATTAAAAAATGAAAATGACTGAAGCTATGTCAATTTATCAGCTCAATCTCTGAATGAAATTTTTTTTTTATAAATTAATTTACTCGTTTTGTTACTTCGAAAGTATGTTTAACATTTGCAAAAATTGTATTAAATTACGTGAAAATCATATCAACTATTTTTTTAGACAGTTCGAAATTCTCATTATAAATATGTGGTATTAGAAAATCTGATATAAATAGTGGTACATATGATATTTTTTCAAATTGATTACAAAATTTATATATGGAGTATATTCTGTAATATAATTGTCATAGATAAAGGAACAGGATAAAAGTAAGTCTAAGATGGAGTTTAAAAATTAAATCAGTTCGTAAATAATAATTTGGGTGTTATCAAACATTGAAATTATTAAATAAAATAATTTCTTTTTTAAATATTAGTTAGTAATCTTTTTAATACATAACGATTTTAAAATGAATTAGAAACTGTGTGGTACCTTTTTATTTGTTTTATTTCATTTTTGTAAAACTAACTAAAAGAATTAATTTACGTGGGGCAAAACTGATAAAAATGAAAATCCTTTAATTTAATTTAATCCGTTGTGAGGTAATTTAATACATTCTCAGTGTAATTTATAAGTGTAATCAATATTTCGACAGTTATTTGCCATTTCCGATTCCTTACCAGATTAATCAATAGATGGCAGCACAATATATAAAAGACTAGATGCTGTATTAAAACACGAAAATTGAAGGTATATTAAAAAATAATTGCATTATATATATGTATTTAATTTTATTTAGCACTTTTTTTTAATAACAGCCTGCTATCTTCTGCAAGATAAAAATGAATAAATTTTGTTGTCGAATTTGGAAGATCAGCATAGTTTTGCAAATAAAATAAGTAAAATATATTAATTTTTCTGTAAAAAAATAAGCAATTTGATGTGGAAGAAGCTAAGATTCCTTCAAAACAAAAACACGAATATTTAAAATTTCTTTTGAAAAAATAAATATATAATGAGTCTAGACCGCAACATTTGAATGGTTCTTTGATGCTCTGCATGTAATTTAATTTTCCTCAATATCCTTTAAGGAGGAAATTAAAAATATTCCTTTAAGTCCCTTTAAAAAAGATATGTTTGAGTGCAAATGAAATTTTGAGATTTTCTTTATTTTAAATGAAAATATGATTAAGAATTTTTTTTCAAAAAAAATAGCATATTTTAGGGCTTTCCTAGACAACCTCTAAACACTAATCGTCTTTATGAGTTTTGACAAAGCTAGAATATAATCCACAATGTTTTGGTTTTTTCTGGACTGTTATAGTTTGGAATTAATTATACTCCCCAACTTAACACCATTGAGTTTCATGTAAGACATTTTTTGAGATTCAAATTTAAATAACATCATAACTGAAGACTTCAGTAAAGGCTCATTGTCTTGTGGAATTTGATTTCCGTAGATCAGTGGTCTTCAAACTTTATCGACACACGGAATACTTAGAATTATAAATCTTTTCAGAGAACCTATTCCACTCGTAGAAAAATACATCTCAGATTAATATTTAAATAGATGAATATGTGTTTTAAGTATCTTATGTAAAACCAATTAAAGAAAAGTAATGTATTTTTAATAAAAATTTTAAATATATAACTAATGTAATTTACTCGTTAACAGCAGTAACTCCTGCTCCAGGTGGCATCTACCCTTGCGTTTTATTTAGTCACTGGAGCGTTTATGCATAGTTTTACACAAACAGTCGAAGTCTAACTCTGTTGATGTTATCTGTAATCGCATTTCACGTTCTGCATTTAATTTGTATTTATATTTTGCTTTTATTACCATATACGTTAAAACATATTTTTTTCACAGAGTACCCTATAGTAGTTCTTCAGATAACCGTGGTCATACAAATTCTGCAGCGAAAATGAATCATTTTGCATACACATCTACTGAACAATTGAAAATTCGGAGCTATACTTTAGCACGTACGTCACTGCTGACGTCACGTTACGAACTTCGGCAGAACCCTCACACGAAACTTCTGATTGATCTTAAAGATGGTTTAAAGCATATTTATTTTTTAGTTAATAAAAATAAACATAGTCAACTGATGCGAGTGTTTTATACTTTTCTTTTCGTATTTTTATTTCTAATTTTTTTACTCGCAGAATCCCGCGGACTGAGGAACACATTTTAAAGACCACAGCCATTGATAGTAAAAGAATATGGCTACGAAATCTTCGAAGTAATTGATGTGAGGAAGGATACAAAACACACACAGAAACCTACTGAAGAAAATGTTTCATATTCTTTGAAATAAGATCCTTTATTTGTAGAATTTTCTGCCTGGTGTCGAAAAATACAGAATAATGTCGAAGTATTAAACGGTATTGCAGTACCTTCTGTAATACCATGCTCTTAAAATGTAAAACTGCGTTCAATAAATATATAGTTTCTTCCTTTAATATATAAAATTAGAAAAAAGTTAACTTTGAATTATAGAAGACGAAATATGGATCATAATAGAAAGAGGGGTGAAAAGGGATCAATTCAAGTCGAAATAATTAGCATAGTAAAAAAAATGCTGCTATGTTTATGAAGTCAAATATATTAAGAACTTAAGCATTTTTCTTGTTGAAAAATGCTCCATTTTCGGTTATTTTTTTAACACAAATCAAAGACGATCATAACTAATTACATCAGAGTGTTTCTCATACATACAGCTTTGAAGACAAAAAATATTCGACGAATGTAAACATTCTCATACTTTTTATGGCTGTTGAATGTAGAGGATGGTTAGTAACTTTCACCTAATTTCTTTAAAAGAATCACCAATTATCGTGATTATACGATGCTAATGTTTTTTTCTCTGATTTTTTATTGTATCACAAAAAAATTTTAAGTTTTAAAAACTTTTGTTTTTAAATTTCTCCAGTTCATGTCATCAACGGGATTTCTCGCCGCCTTACAAAATTTTCCAAAAGATACCATCAATGACGAAGTGGTAGAACTACTGGAGCCCTATCTCATAATGAAAGATTACAACATGGAAACGGCGAAAAGAGTTTGTGGTGACGTAGCGGGACTTTTGTCTTGGACTAAATCCATGGCCTTCTTCTTCGGAATCAACAAAGAAGTCTTGCCTCTTAAGGTAAAGTAAATTTGTGAGAGAAGTGAATTAACTACTAGGAAAAAAATCAAATATATTATTTAGTAAATATATTTTTTGTCTCCCCAAATTTTTTTCATGAGGCAAAAAGCATTTAACTACTTTACTTTCCAGTACAATTTGGCAGTACAAGAGGCCAGATTAGCCGTCGCCATGAAAGAGCTAAAATCTGTAGAACAAGAACTCGAGGATAAAGAAAATGATTTGAAGGAAGTTAAAGCTCAATATGAAAGTGCTATTGCGAACAAAGAGGTGAGTTTTCTAAACTCTAAGCAAATCATAAAGGCATGGGAAAATTTGCCTACCAAAGTGCTTTCTCTGAATGCTTTTTCGTGCTTATTTCAGAAACTGGCCGAGGAAGCTGCGGTATGTCGCCGCAAAATGTCCAGGGCGTCCATGCTCATCACCGAATTGGCCGGGGAGTACAAAAGATGGACAAATGAAAGTAAACAACTGAAAGAACAAATAAAAAGGTAAACTTATTTTTCAAATAAAGTATAAATGATGGAAATGTGCTGCATTTTATGCTACTCCGTCATAATAAAGATATATTTTTGCCAGATCGAAAATAACTGATGATATAATATAAAATTGAATCACCGTTGTCGATAAAATTTTAATAAGAATCGTATAATGTTTTAATTAGCAATAGATTTAAATGCATTGAAATGACAAAAGTCTGAGAATACCTCTAAATTTCGTGTGGGGCCTCCTTTTCCCATCAAAATGCGTCAACTCGAGGTGGTAGTGACTCAACATGCCGTTGGAAATCTTCTGGAGTAATGTCAGACATGCTGCTTCTACAACGTCCGTAATTGCGAAAGTGTTACCTGTACAGGAATTTGTGCACGAACTGATATTTCGATCATGTTTCGTGTATGTTTTATGGGATACATATCTGGCGAATCGTGAATGAGTTTGGTCCGATGACGTGACACATTGTCTCCTTGAAAATTCCATCTTTGTTTGAGTACATGAAAACCATGAATGTCCTCAAGTGGTCTTCAAATAACTGAACATATTAACAATTTTCAATCAATTATTGGTTCAATTTGATCAAAGAATCCTGTCCTTACAAAGAAAAAACAACTCATTCTTTTATAGAGCTGTCATTAGTTTTCACAGTATATTGTTGATAACTAGGTCTATGGTCTTGCGAGTCTGCTTTATACTCGAGCCTTGCCATAAGTTCTTACCAATTGGAATTGGGATTTATCTAACCAAGCAAAGTTTTTCCAGTCAACTAGAGTACAACCCCAATACGTTCAGGAGCCAGCAGAGGCGCTGCAGCCAATGACATGCTATTAGTAAAGGTACTCGAGTTGATTTTCTTCTGCCATATCGCATGAATACTAAATTTATGTGCACTGTCCTCACAGACAAGCGTGTCGTGCGTGCCACACTGATTATTGTTGTTATTTGATGCAGTGTTTCTTGTCTGGTAACGCTGACTTTTCTGCTCAGATGTTGCAGGTCTGAAGATGATGATGCGACGATGGCTAAAATGGTGTATCGATATCTTCTACCTCATTATCAAAGAAGAATTATTAGACCTATTTTAAAAAAAGGAGCTTTATTCAAACTTCAACACGGCACTGTGATTTGTCGCCGAAGGTCAAACTCTGTCTCACCGCTCTCCAGTCTCTCCTTTCAGACAATACGTCATAAATTGTGCCTTGCGACGATTGGCTGATATCGCGCAGAGGCGAATTACGTAATCACGCCTCTAGCCGATTGATTGTGCGTCATGCATCTGGAGAGAAAATAGATGAAACTGGATCGCTACAGGTCTATGTAATGAAAAAAGACGCGATCGGCCAATGTATTGCCCATGGTAGAAGACACAATGCCTGATATGTATCCTCGGCACACTCTTGCCTCAATGGATCGAGGAATGTAGAATTCCCTAAGCAATACTGAAAATGGAATGCCCTATGTGTATAGCTCCAACTAGCATTCAACTTTCAAAGTCTGTTTATTCCCGTCGTGGGCCCATAACCATACTAGAAAACTTTTTCCAGAATCATTCGAGTACAAATGAAACTTTTGACAATGCATTACCTATTTACACAATATTTACTCAATGCTACAACCATCTGGATATTTGCATATTGCTATCCCATCACCTTAGGCATTTAAATGTAATGTATCAAATAATTCGAGAGCCTATAAATACTTTATTTAGGCATTTAGTTTTGATTTTGTTCGAAGAAAAAGCAGTTTCAAACAACCATCAATTATCATATTAAATCTAATGAATAATAATCGAAACCAATTATTTTATGACTTTCAAACTATAATGGATTTATAAATAGAATTAATTTAGATCTTTTCTTTTTAAAAACGTAGAAATTATTCTTCCATCTATTCTGATCTGTTAAATGAAAACTGCAAATATAATGTATTTATTTGTATTTTACATATTTTTGTTTATACTACGTACGACATTCAAAAAATACATCATAAAAATTAAATATTAAATGAAAAAGGTATCGAAACTTAAATCGAATTTAAATTTTGTTGAGTCATAAGTGGAATCCAAGATAAACGAGTATTTCTCAATATATTCCATAAATATTTTTATCTTTTGCTCTTCTTTGTTTTCTGAAGAAAATAAATTTAACGTTATTTAATTCATACCATTTTTCAAGTAATTAAGCAATATTTTAAGGTAGGAGTTAGCAACTTATTTATGGGGGAGGAGTCAATATCGACCAAAATGTGTGTATTGAGAACATGTTATTGAGTCATTAGTATTTTCATTTTTAAATAGTCTTTTGTCGTGAATAATAAGATAAATATAGCAATACTCTTTCAACAACAATCAAAAAAATTAAAATTCTAGTTACTATAAAAACAAACATAACTGAAGGAACTTTATATTTCTCTTCGATATAAATGCCTCCTCTCATAATGAACTTGTGACCTTAATTTAGTAGTCTTAAGACGAATGTAAACATCTGAATTTTTAGTAGTTAACCTGCTCCTGTTTTTACTTAAAATACACGGAGAAAAAAGAAATATTCAAAAATGAATACCCAGGTGTACTAATTTTGAAATGAGTATGTTTGTATCAGATTTGAACGTATGTCTTTATCGAATGTAAAACATTACATGTATTAAAAACAAAAAAAAAAAAAAAAAAGAGAGAGAGAGAGAGAGAGAAATCAACAATCTCAAAAAATTATTAAGGATATAAGGACTAAAAAAGTTCCTTTTATATACTGGATACGTATTTTAAAAATTGGGGGTTAACTATATTTCGTATTTGCCACGCTACATGCGGAAGAACTCATGAATATTAAAATGAGAATGTACTACGATTCAGTGTTCCTACATTTTTTTTATTATTAAAAGCATCCTAATTTAACTGATTTGCTAATATTTTTAAATGTTTCTTTTATTTTTGCTAATAATTTTATTCGGTTGGATCTGAGTTTAGCATACTTCTTGGCGACTGGGAAAAAAATGAAATATTCTTGTAATGTTGATGTATAATATTAAGAATTTTCAAATTTGAATGAATGATTAATGCAAAAATACTAAATGTTTTTAAAACATTGCATATTTGAAAGGTTATATTGAAAAAAATATTCAGAATGATTCCATTATATCTTATGAATTGTTATTGATTAGTTTAGAAAATGATTTTCTAATGAGTAATTATTTGTGTGTTGCAGACTATCCATAATATTACATTATGATCGTATCTTCAGAAACTTCTTAACTTCAATTCGTATAGATATTTTCATACATGTGAATACTTGTGTATGATACTGAGAATATTTTATAGAATAATATTCGGTGCTTAAAAGTAAGAAATTATGCACACAGAATAAAATGTTGACAACAATAGCTTTTATTCCAGATTATTCTGTAATGATTTGAAGTAAATTTCAGATGCTTTATGACAGAAGTAAGATATTTCAGAATATATTTCTTAAAGAGCATGGTTTTAATTTATACACAAATTTAACGTGTATTTTGGAACCAAATTTTCACAATTTAATCAGGCATCGTTCCTGTTATGTCCCAAATACTGTTCATCACATTATAAGTGATTGGTGTTTCATCACTATTGTCTCTCATTTTTTAAGTTATATGTTTTAAACTCATATGACTTGGGGTTAGGAACCACTCATTTGTTTGTGTTGTAATTCAAAATTTGATTTTTATATAATTAAGGTTTAAACAGAAACATTTCATACCTGGTTTTTTTTTTAATAACGTGGCCCAAAAATGTTGCAAAAAATTAAATAAATATTTGGTGTAGTATATGCAGAATTTATTCTATGCGTGAACTCCAGCATTCATACACACAGAATAAATAAAACTATTTTTTTTGTATTCGAAACATGACACAAATATTATAGTTATGTATAATTCTTTAAATTGTAAAAAATGCTTATAAATGCTCACCGTAGAACAAGGCCGAGCATATTATTTAGCCCTTTTAATATTTGTATTTTTATTTACACAACTTAACCCCTTTATTCATGCATTTCTTATAGATTTTTTTTAAAAAAAAAAATATGCTTGTGCCGAGATGAATTACAAAGTAAAACCGAGGTTCTGGTGTTGGTTGGAAGAAACACGAATGACATTTGCACGATAAGGCAACGTTACAGATTCTTAAACAGTACTCAAGACTTATAGAATGTAAAAAATTTTGTTTCCTCAAATTTCTGTTTTTTTACCCCGACTGTAACATTTTTATTCAAATATAATTTTAAAAATTAATATTTTATACATATTTTTAAAAATCAGATTATCACTAATATAAGTTTTGGGATATGTCTTGTTATTTTCAATAATCATAATTTTTTCTGCACTTCATTTTACATTAAAACATTTCAGTAAAAATGTATTTGATTAAAGGATGTTACCTTGAGAAAAAGAAAAAAAATTTAATTCTAGCTATTATTAAATTTGAAATTGTATGTGGAATTTACATTTTAACATATGTTTTTCTTAAATACTGTTGATTTATTTCTGAAACATTATAATCAACTTAGGATTAAATTAATTAATTTTGTTTGCAATATATTATATATATATATATATATATATATATATATATTAGACGAAAAAAATGCTGTACACTTAAGTTTTTTTACTATGGAAAATCTAATATTCATCCCAATGTTTCCAAGATATTTGCAATAAATTATTATTAAATGACTGGTCTTTAAATAAAACTCAATTTTCTGCATGCATAGGAAACAAACTATATTTTTAACAAAACTATATATTGCTTCTAAAAACATAAATATAATTTTTAATGAACTGAATTGTTTCTGGAACTACTAGCTCAAATTTTTACACATTTGTTTTGAAAAGAATTTAAACCTTGAATAGGATCTGTTTTCATTAATTAAAGATTCATTAAACCACTCGAATTGATTTAAATTTGAGGTATAAGTTCAAAGTACAGTTTATGATCACATAACAGTCTCATTTTTGTTTCTAAAAGTAACAGTATTGTTATAGTAAATGAAGAATTTTGAATCGGAAGTTTTGTAACAAAAACATGATAAAGTTTATGTTAAATAATATGTAAGATGAAGAAAATGATACTTACAAATAAAGGAGCACTTGTTTAATTTCCTTAAAATTTAAGTTGATATATATTTTTCTGTTTAAATTTCATATTAGATACAACAACAGTATTGATAATAAATGCAAAACATACTTTGTTGTTTCATACTCATATTTGATGCTGTAACAGATTCACATATAAATACATGATAAACTTATTTTTCTATTCCACACTTATACTTGATACACAAATATCTTCTAAAATGAATATGTGAAGTTCCCATTTTGAGTACTTACCTGTTACTAAAAATGAGTAAGTGTGAGTCTTAAATTTGAATACATTGGGATCGGAACTATTTTGAGTATGCGAAGTATTCAAAAGTGAGTATTTTGTACTCGATTTTGAATACCCATTTTTAAATGTAAAAATAGTGTAAACTTCCTATGTATGAGAATATTAGCTCACTTTATTATAACTTGAACTGAATGTGGACAAAATGGCGAAGTCAGTTTTTTTTCATGTACGAAAACTTCGTAAGAAATGATACCCAACTTGTTTATGCCATGACAAAAACAATCTTCTGCTTTTCCCAAACCTTTTCGAAATATCTTGAATTCATTCATCCATAACGCTGAACTTATAAAATCAATCATTTCTAAGCTAAAATTGTCAACTTTCAGATATTGAAAATGTTGCAAATATAAAACATTTTCTTCTATTTCGTCAGGCTTCATTATAAAAGCAAACATTTCGCAGTGCTTCTTAAAAATTTGAAATCCACTTTAAAATTCATTTTTAAAGCACAAAATACAACTTTCGAGCATATTTCGATATTTTCTTTTTCATGTTGCCGTTGTAACACAGGAAAGAAACGAAATTCTTTTTTAGGTCTGTTTAAAGTACTATTATTTTTTTTTACGACTGTTTGAACTAAAATGTTATTCGTCGTATTTATTTTCAGTTTATTTTCTAATGTATTCTTCAAGTTATCATTTGATATACGTACACACTCACACAAACACACACACACACACATATATATATATATTGTGTGTGGTTACAAATTTTATTTTTATATAATATTATATTTTATTTTTGAAATTCATGAGTGTCATTTGAAATTATGAAATGGGTCACTCAGTGAGCCGCGAGTCATAGGTTATCTAAGCCTAGTGTAAGGTATATGTTCTCTTTGAAAGTGAGAGAAGTTATGTAAGAGAATGGAAACATTATATAATTTTAGCCAAAAAAAATACCGTCCCCTCCTTAAAAAAATAAGTAAGGTATCTATTGTTGCATTAGCGAAATATTACCTGAGTAAAATGATAAATATTATTATTAATAATATAGAACACAAGATATGTATTAAGTACTCTACTAGTGCTGTTAGCGCTTCATTTGAATATATATAATATGAGGCTTTCACTTAAATTTACTTTAATTTCTTAATTTTCCCTATACTTTAACTATCAGAGTAAAGTGTTCATCTTTATTCCTGATACCATCCTAGTTTAGCTTTTAATTTATGTAATCGCACGATCTTGAAACCTGTTCAATCAGCCGCTACACGCTTCAAGCCAGTACCAATAATCTCTGTAGATTTTTCTCTTCAGCTAAAATACCAAAAGATCCCTCCATTCAATACCACGTGATCTGAAGAAATCCTTACATACAAATTCCAAGCAAGGAAAATTTCACTCTCTTTCACTTTGGCAACGATGGTGAAACTACGCATCTAGTTTTCTGAAATTTGCATTATGTAACTCATGGAATCGAGCGGAAGGAGATAACTCTGCGTCCCCCGTTCTCACCGTGTAATTGCCTCACTGTTTTGTAAGATTAATAAACTTCTACAAGATATTTAAGTGGAAATTGGAATACGAATGGAAACATTTTTAAAAATGGACGATAGCTATTTTTAGAATGTAATACATCTCTCTCTCTCTCTCTCTCTCTCTCACACACACACACATATATATATTGTATGTGTATATTAAAACTTTGATCTGCCATTAATAAAACATCTCGAATACATGGCCGAAATGAACAGTTTTATTTTCATAATAAGATTATTTCATCGTTCTAGCAGAGCGAGTGAGAGAGAGCGTTACGTTTTGATCGGCCACCAAGGCCGAAGCGAACGACCACATGAAGATCCCAAATGAGCAATACAGATGAGGTCAGAAACGAGCGTTTTTCACTATGCACGTAGTTATATAGTAGGGATTTTCTAGGAACATTTTGTCTTGTGATATGATCTCACAGTTCTAGGCGTAGGGATTCTCAGGGATTTCTGCTTTAGACAGAGAGTCTAGTAGGGATTATTTCCGACAGATTTACGATCATGGGAAAGTGCATTAAACAAATTTTATGAGCTCACGATCTAATAAATAAAAGGATAATTTGGAATTGGATCAGGAAATAAAAATGAACTCTACATTTGAATTAGAGAATGGGATTAAATAGAAAACTATGTTATTATTAAGAGAAATTATTAAATTAAAGTTACATCATTGCATATATATATATGTGTGTGATGTGTGTGTGTACCTGTAAAACGAGAGGTAGTTGTAAGTAAAAAGGAAAAATGATGCAGGAAAAATAATATCTATGCTGTGAGGACCTGGCCTAAACACATCTTAAAAGCTGAAACTAGAATAATTTAGAAATCTTTGCTCTTCCAATTTGATTGAGATATTCTGTTTTATGTAAACGAGAAATTATTCGATTATTAGAACTCCTATTCCGTGAAAGAATACTGAACGATATGTTAATAGCAAAAATTAAACATTGCGAAATTTTATTATGATGAATTTATATTGCATTCTATTGAAATAAGCATATTTTTTTCTCAGGCTCGTGGGAGATGTTTTGGTCGCAACCGGTTTCCTATCCTACGCCGGCTCCTTCAATCAGGAATACAGATTTGCTCTCTTGTCCTCTTGGCATACAAAAATTCTTCAAAGGAATATCCCTGCCAGCCAAAAGACCAATACCATGGAGATGCTAGTGAATGCTTCCATGGTAAGCATCTGACATTCATTACCAGCAGGCTTAAAAAGTACGAAAAGATTAAACGTTAAGTGGTGATTTTAATGGTGTGAAAATTGCATTAATGAAAATATACAATAGGTTACTCTCAGCAGCATGACTTATTTTCTCAAAATATGTGCAAACGAATTCCGTTTTGCCACCAAGAAAGGGCAGACATTTTGAATATTTGAAGAAAATGTAAGCTCAAAATTTTTTCTACGTTATGTAAGAATTGCAGTTCACAATTAGCATAAACGTTTCAATTCTTTTGTTTTTATTTTCGTGTAGTAAATTTATGAACCTTCAGTATGAGAACTCTTAGGACACTCAGTAATATACAACCGATTCGTTTATTGATAAGTTTCAAATCGATGCATGTTTGTGAAGATCCCATTGTTACTAGTTCCATTGAAATAATGAACTACATTTAAAAGAGATTTACCTTCTTTTATCCACAAAGTTAAGTATGAAGCTGAAATAATTCTTCAAGGGTGACAATGTTTAATTCCTCTCTACTGATGTTACGCGATAAACTAAAGTTTGCAAGAAGTGAAATATTTTCAGCTCAAATTAATTATAATTATTTTATTTTTTCAAGGTGTAATCATTAAGGTGTAATCTATTTTCCAATTCGTATAACTACTATTTTAATGTTTTTAATTAAAAACAATTACAGTATTTATGATAGAATTTGTAGTTTGGGAGAATTAGTGATTATTAAAAAACAACATAATTATCTGTAAGCAAATAAATTTAATCAAAAGTGGAGATAGAAAATATTTATAACAAGTTTGTGGTTTTATCAATAGCTTATCTCAATCCATTATAATACAAATAAGAAAACAGGAGTTAATGGCATTTAAAATTTAAAGTTAGCATAAGATTATGTATGGTTTAAATATATATATATATATATATATATATAATTAGGCATATTTTTAAAATATGAAAAAGTAATATTATAAATCATAAATAATAACCATTAAAACCAAATTTTAAAAAGATATGAAAACTAAAAAAAAACTACAATTACTACAGAATTAATTTTAAAAAAGTTAGTAAAATATTGTCGCGTAGAAAATATACGCAAGCAAAGTAAAGAGCCAGGAATAATCTCAACTCGAGATTTTATTAAGTAAATTATTTCTAAAACGACAAGAGTATAATTTTACTTTAACCTAAGTAAGACAATGACAAATAGGAGTAATAAGATTCAAGACTTAGTAACAGGAATAATCAAAAACTTACCTCCCTTTCACCGCTTTGCGAGAGGTATATATATATATATACACACACAAGGAAGATGCACTTAACTTCAGTTTATGCTTCCTTGCATAAGTTATCTAGAATAAATATGGCTCGCACATGGACCTCCTCTGTCGACCATGGTCGAATGCAACCTGCGGATGGAAGTTTAATGGGAGGCATCGATTGACTGAATATAGATTTATTTCGCAAGAACTCGTTTCTGCTCTTGCGCTATTGCCAGAAAACGAGTATCGCTACAATAGCAAAATAACCAAAATAATAAAATTAATCAATAAACTCATAAAGAAATAAGCCATAAATTTACTGAAATAATTCCAGAAACGAACACAAATTCAACATTGGAATAATGAAGCAAGGACACAAATACATTTGAACTAAAGTAGAAAAACATAAACTTAAAAATAATCTATACCCAGTAATTCCTATTTAATTTTTTTTTTTAAATAATAAAGATACAATTTTTTAAAATAATAATGCCTTCATAATAAATTTATTGTGCACAACTCATTCCAATACGGCGCGATATTACAATGTGTATAACTGACAAATATATTGATGGACAGACTATACAAAACTAAAGATATTTACTAAAAACATCTATGCAATCAAATTTAAATTATTCAAAAATCTATACTAAGTAATCGTTTTAAATATACTGATTTTTGCAACAAACAAAAAACCTGTTGAAATTAATAAATCCAAGAATATTAAAGAATAAGTTCCTGAAAGAACTATTCTAAAAACATGTGTCTCCATCAGGTGGAAAAGTTTAAATTAAAATAAATGTTTTATAATAAAATTTAAATTTATATTACATAGTTATTTTCGATTAATACTATCACTAAAAATAAGCAAAATTTAACAGAAAATTTGAACAAAAATTGCTACATATACATACAAGGGGCTTACTAAACTCCGTTCCCCTCTCCATTTTAACTTCTGAATGGCTACAGCTCTAGTCATAAAAGGAGTGCCTAGGTGCAATAAATAGGCTGTGCGCTTAAAGATGGAACCACTTGCAGTGTTTCTTGGTGGAAAATTGCGGAGTTAGAGTGCCTGTTCTCAATTTCCTACACTGTAACCTGAAAAAATGATTTTAGAAAGATAAAAAAAAACAATTAATTATCCATGATACTTTTATTTTCGATGTTCGAATTTCTCACCATCAGCTGCAATGCGCATCTAGACCATTGTTTGAACTTTACGTTGCACACATTTTAGCATAGTGGGTGACATGATAGCACAAGGATCCTTAATGTGCCGTCAAAAGTCCTGCGATTTTGCCGGAAGATTGCATTCATCCACAGTCTTAGGCTCCCTACAAAAAATCAATTGGAGTTAGGTCAGGTGAATGTAGGGACCACTCCTCAAATCCACAGTACACAATAACTTGTTACCCGAACGTTTCCTCAAGATACTGCTTCACTTGTGACGTCTTGTGCAATAGCGTGCCCTCAGGTTGGAACCATGCATTCGGGAGTTGATGAAACAGCAGATTCTCAACAGAATCTGCTGAACAGAATATCCTGGGGAAGTTTTAAATATCGTGAGCCCATAAACGTGCTCTAGTAAAATACTAGGCCGATGTACCTGTTAATACAAATTCCTCACTAAAAATTAATTGAAAAACCCCATATGATGTTGAACATCGGCAGGGCATGAAGAATTTTCCAGCGCTCGGTAATAGATGTTCTGCCTATTGTACATTTCATTCCGCGAAAAGCATGCCTCATCCGCCCATATTGTATCTGCCAAGAATGTTGGCTGGACCTCTATCTGGTTCATGACAAATTTGCGCCATACTAAGCGTCTCGCGGCATCCTCATGTGCAGTAATGCCTGATGACATGTTGGCAGGTATGGATGAGCACCTAATTTGCTTACGATTTCCCAAACGCGACGTATGGCAATTCATCTTCCTGTTGTACCTCCTTTCTCACATTAGTCGATCTGCCGGGTTGAAGTAGGCTAGCCACATAGCCTGTCTCTCTTCCCCTGAGACTTTTAGGATGGTTTTTCGTGAAGGATGAGGGCCTTCAGAGAAACGTTGCCGATACAACTGCGCTGTCTATCTTGTCTTGCTCCCACATTCACCGTAAAAAAGAACAATCTCACAATACTCATTTTTGGAAAATCGCTCTATGACCATGAGCTTCAACATACAACCCCGGGGAGAAACTCTCATAGCTGTCTCATGTGAACAGGTGTGACGCTTCAAACGTATTTGCATAATACACAAATTTCGCACACTATACGTAAGTTGTGTCGAGTGTATGCTTTTGTAACACCATTTTGCATGTACTGCATATTGTCTACTCTGTTTGAATAGATAGTCATTATTAGCATGCATGCCTCGTCTGAGAATTACACACGGCACAACTTGGCCGCTATGCGGGGTCGTTTTCCTACCGAAAGAAAATATCTTCTCCTTTCGTTCATGTTTCGTGACATCATAGTTCGGAAATCACGAAACACCCCACCCCTATAACATAAAAAAGAAAGCTAAACACACACACACACACACATATATATATATAACACATCAATCAATAACTCCCGAGACTAACCCAAAGATGGCGCTCGTAGTAAACCAGTAACCAGGAACCAGTAACTAGGTCTCTCTAGAGTACTAACCTTTGCTTGAAACGTGTCAAAATTTTAAGTCGATCGGACCAGAAACAGCTGAGTTATCGAGGTTGGAGTAAAGTCGTTTTGTAATTAGTTTGTTTAAAAAATGGAAAAAACCGAGTTTCGTGTTTTGATAAAACATTGTTTTTTAATGGGTAAAAACACCGTGCAAGCGAAACAATGGATTGAAAAATGTTACCCGGACTTCTGTCCATCAAAAGCAAAGATTTGTCGGTGGTTTGCCGAGTTTAAACGTGGTTGCACGCACAAATGACGCGGAACGCTCGGTAGACCTGTGGAAGCCGTTACACCGGAAAATGTGGAGCGAAGTGACAAAATTATAATGAAAGATTGTAAAGTGAAGGTCCGTGAGATTGCTGAGATGACACAGATATCATATGGAAGTGTATTTATCCTTCATGAAAATTGATATGAAAAGGTTTTTCCAAGGGTGCCGCGATTGCTTTGATGGAACAAAACAGCAACGAGTCGATGATTCAGAAAGTGTTTTATCGGTATTTACTCGCAACAAAAAAGATTTCGAAAAAAAAAATTTTTGGAAAAAAAAAAAAAAAAAAAGGATTTGAAAAGGTTGAACATTGTATCACTCTAAAAGGTGATTAAAAAAGGTGTTATGTTGATGATAAAAAAAAAAATTTGCAAAAAAATGTTGTTTTCAATGTTATCTCTGACGTATTGATCCATGTGTTATGTGTGTGTGTTTAGCGTTCTTTTTTTTTAACCATTAATGACAGCAGAATGTCATTTTGTGCTAAATCGATTATACTCTCCAACTTCTTTTTCTTCTCGTAATTATCTCCCCCCCACATCTCGTACTGTTTTCTGGATTGGAGATTAAACTCCATAGTTCTCTCCCAGTTGGCTCTGTGAGCCACCTCATTTAATAGTGTGTAACCTTTACACTATACCTAGACATCAATTTTATGACCATAGCTGCAGCAGATTGGAAGTTAAGGGGGTGAAACGGATTTTAAAAGAGTACCTTTTATGTATGTGTATGTATATATATATACATTTCCCATCTCCCCTCAATCCTGCAACGCCCTCTGCACAACTGCGCATCGCACTCAGTTTAGCTAAGAACTCAAGGTGTTCTGGAGCACTAAAACAATTATGCGCTTTAACGGGGAATCCTTGCGCATACTGGCTCAATATCTCTTTGTTTCTACTATGTATGTAAATTATAGTGTTGTCCTTGTAATAAAATAATTGTTTAGTGATCTGGCCTTTTCTTCTGTACCATGAAAAGTGTTATACATATATATTTTCATTCTCTCCTTTAAACAATAATATTCATTCGTATTTCCTGATAGAATTCCTTATTCTTTTTAATTAATTCAATCACGTGTTCTAATAAATTATTGACAATGCTCTCTTCCCATCAGAACAGACTTGTAGGGATGATCCCTACCAGACTTTAAGTCTATACTTATCCCCTGGAAGTCCCTCCATTCAGACCTTCTGGACTCTGATGTTTAATTCAATTTTCCCTCATATAAATAGCAAAACACAGCGAAAAACGCGCTCTTCTTATACTCCTCTCATTACCTTACTGCTGTTCTCTTACGCTCGTCCTCTCTCTCTGATGATCATTTGAGATTTATATGGCCTTTGGTGGCCGAAGCCCGACTAAAGTCTGCTACAATATGGAAATAAAATAATTTTGGCTATGTATGGAATGATTCATTAATATTGAACAAACGTTAAAGTAAATACGTTACATATATAATATATATATATGTGTGTGTGTGTGCGCAACGTTAACATATAGTGACGTTTCAATAAGTGACAAAAATAAAATTAGGAACGCGTATACATACAGCCTGAAGAAAGGACAAATCCTTTAAATTGAAAGTATTAGAAAAAAATCATTTGTAATTACTCGTTGCTATTTGTAGATAACGCATTTATTTACGACGACATCGATCAAATAATCGCTGTCTTCATTTTATAGATCTATAACATCTGCTAAGCTTGAATTCAAATGAAGATTTTTGTCCGGTAAATGACGTTTCGAGTAGATGAACTGCTTTATGAAATTTTTTGTGGGATCGACATTTTTATCTGTAAAATAAAAGAAATTTTTTTTTATTTGTCGCTGTTCTCTTGGTTTCTTCTGTAAACTGATCAACAACAATCCTCAGAGTAAATCAGCCGTGTAAAAATAAAATAAAAAAGGCAGATTCTTTTTGAACTAAGTTGTTTAAAAACCGTGTAGGATGTCAGGTGTGTATATACTGATGTAAAAAAAAATTATCGACTCGGGAAAAAAATTCTCCGACAGAATTTAAAGTAATTCAAAATGCCGTACATTTTAAAGACCCGGATTAGAATGACGTGCGTTTATCTTTCATAGCTCGAATACTTTTTGATTCATACGGTTTAATTTTTTTTATACTTTTAAGAGCTGTCTTTGCAAGAAAATATTGATTTTCATCAATTGTTTTTGATTTAAAGGAATAATCTTAACTTCTTGGAGTAAACATAATATCCAAAATAGCACGAAATGTAATTTGACCATTTTGATTAATCTCAAATAATTAGATGTAATTTTAATCAAATATGCATAAAGAGTAATTCAATCAACCAATACGTAATCTTTAAAAGCTTTCCGTTTTTGCTTCTATTTTTATACCCTATTAAATTTTTTATTCTGCGACTTAAGCATATCTCATTTATGTTCAATTACGGTAATAATTTTTATATTCATGATTCATGCTATCGTAAATTTTTATATATCTCTGTCTAAATTATAATTTTCTTTCAACTATTTTAATTTATATTAGAACAGATTAAAGATTTTACTTTTCATTCAAAGAAATTTAATTAATTTTTTTTTCAGCACCAGATAAATTCTCGTAGCAATCATGACATTAGTCTTATTTTATCACATTTAATTCCTCTAATGTAATAAAATTACTCATTTTAATATAATTATTTCCTTTTCTTACAGCATTTTTTCATTTGAAAAGTTTTGATTATAGATGTAGTTTCTTTAATTATCGAATTTTGTTTCTGATTGTTTCTGACAAACTATTACATATTCCATCTCAAAATAATATAATTAAGGATTAATTTTATTGAAATATTCATATATTTTAAGAATTTAATGTCGTTTCTATTTAAACATGAGATAAAACTGATGTGAATATATATATATATATATATATATATATATATATATATATTCTAATAATGTAATCTAATAATGAAAACCTTTCATTGAATTTATTTTCATCAATATCAATTTAAAAACGAGAACTGTTATAAAATCATTAATTGTGTCTTCTGATTTTATTTTATGAAATGGGATATAATAGCGCGCGAGGAATAAAATTTTAATTTAATAATAATGAAGAAATTTTTCTCTTTAGTGTTAGGTTCGAAATGGAATTTCAATTAATTGAAGCTTTTTTTATTTTCAATAAAAGAGATTTAAATGATTAATTTCATAAAAACCTTTCATATTAAAGTAATGGAGCGTAAAAGTTTTATTAAAAAAGAAGATAAAAATGCTGAAATAAGAGCAGCGGAATAATAACCAATTTAAATTTTTTTTAAAAAAAAAAAAGAAAGGAAGAAAAGGAAATTACGGTTAGGCTTCAGTTTTCAATGTTTTCTGTAGTAAAGAATTAGAAATTAATACATTTTAATTAATAAAAAAAAGTTCTGAAAATTAATTTTTCTGAATAAAATAATATATATAGTTTCAACATATTTTTGTTATTTAATTTCAATTTCTTTGTACATTACGTTCAATTTCATATATGTCGCTTAAAAAAGTGTTTTGCTAATACTAAAAAAAACTCAAAATCTAATTTATTTAAAAACTTTTAAAAAGAATATAGCAATATTAATTTAATAGATCTATTCAATTGGATGAATTAGTTTAAATTACTGTAAAGAATGTTTTCTTTCTTGTGCAATTTATTAACTTCCATATAAAAATTAAAATGCAACGTATTTTACTAACGAAAATGTATATAAAAAGTGGCGTTAATTTTTTTTAATAAATCATTAAGCTTTTCTTTAAAATTAAAAGTTTAGTTATCTAAACATATTTACAGAGTATGAACTTTGCTTTTGATAGGTCCAGGGTTCGAGTCTCAAATACAGGGGACACTTTGCACGATATAAAGCTTTACAGTGTATTAAACCAACTCTTTAAGACTTGACATGGCACAGTGAAGAAATTTGAGTGTAGTTCAGTAATGTTATTCCAGTAAGGCAACCCTACTAATGTTGAAATAGTTCTGAACGAATGGAATGAATTAAAAACACGTTTGGGGAAAGTTTATTTACAAAGATTTTAGAGTTTTTCACATATTCTCGAACAAGAGCTTTGTCAAGAGCTCACTTTGTTTTAAAAATTTAAAAACAAAATAAAACCTGCAAAATTCTTAATAGTCACAGCTGCTATTTGGTGAGAGTATCGCTCATTTTGGCGTGCTGATGCTCCCTTTAGGCTAGGAAAGTGGAATTCTAGACACAGCATGATGTACTAATTTTGATTCCAATTTTGTCACTTAATTATTGTTCAAAATAACGAGCAGTCCTTCATATTGTCATAATACTACAAAACTAATCATGTTTTACTTGAACAGGTTCAAAGTTGCATATAATAATTAATCAAATAAAAAAATACATTCAGTGAGTAAATATCTGAACTAGAACTCATTCGAAAATTCGGAAAATAAGAATAATTTCTCATGTAAACAAACGATGCTTCTATTCAAAATATTAGAATTGCAATAAAATATAAAACTACAATATTCTTAATTTAATCGGATTATTTTCCCCCTTAAATGTAAACTCAGTAATAATATATTAGATTTGTTTTATTCTTGCATCCATTGTGTTATTTGAATATAATTATATGAATATGTTATATTTACTCTTTTTTCTGGTGGCAATGAGATTTTCTCATACAATACATACTTCCATAGTCATTACATCGAGAAAAAAGTCCATAAGAAAATAAGTGCACTTTTTTGAATTAATGTATATGTATGAGAGTTATGTGTGTGGTTGTATGGGTTGCATTTAATATTTATAGGATTTTTATGTTGATCTATAGATGGAGTATTTTTAGCATGTCTTTTATAACTCAAAGGAAAGGTGAAAGTAAAAGAACTGTTTTTGTTCGTCATGAAGTAAGCATGTAATTTTTGTGTGTAGGAAATAAGTTGTAATAAATTGACTAAAGATAGTTCATTTACAAAAGTAAGAATTTATTGCAACTTCTAAACATATTGGAAAGAAGAGATCACAACTACATTTCTTCTTCCCCATCGCAGAAGAATGAACCTTCTATTTCTAACACGGCGATGAACTACAAATTTTAGAATATTGTTCACTGTTGCCAAAAGTGCTTCAATATTTGTGAAATACAAAAATAATGATGAACAATAAATAAAAATGAAAATAAATAATCGTATGCACAAAAATGTAATAAAAATAGATTAATTGTTTAAAAGTAAAATTAGGGGAAATAATATCGTCTGGTTAAAAATACAACGGAGCTTTTACGATCGTCTATTTAAAAATATGAGCGCGATATTATTTAAAACATAAAATAAGTAAAGTGCATTTTTTACACCAGATGGGTTGCCAAATCTGGCGATAACACTATCTTTCTATACTTATCATTAAAAAATATTTGTTACACACAGAAAAAAATTCCTGGTGTTAAAACAGCTAGTAAAGTTTCGCCCTAATTAAATTATTTCCCCCTAGATTTGCAATTTTTGACAGGTTTTATGTTTCGTTCAATATCTGTTTTGTTATAAAATATCAGCACACATAAGCCAATATTACATTTCTATATTTTGAGTTCCTCCATAAATAATCAGAAAACAGAACAATATTTGAAATAATAGAAAAATGAAACAATTCTCTGTGTTATTTTAAAATTTAATATCCCGTTTTCATTTTTCCTCCATCCACCAATACTGTCAACTTTATCGAAAGAAAAATAATTTATGAGTTTTTTTGCTTCAAACCATATTTCTTCCATAGAAGTATTTGAATATTTATGTCGTTTATGATATCGGTTTCAATTATACCGAATGGATTTATTCCATTTTTTTTCTTCTTTAAAAATTGAAATGTTCAAGAATTCTGTAGAATCGAAAGTGAATAGTATATTTATTTATGGATACGTTCTTGAAGCCTGCTTCTCAGAAAAGGATTGTCGCAAAATATAACTACTAAATGCAACGTATATTTAAATGTAATGGTTTCTAAGCGACCGTGTTGTTTCAGAAATTTTATGTATTAGATAACATCTGTTTGGTTTCGCAAGGGAACGTTCCTAAATTGCGTTACGTTAAGTTACCGTGTAGCAGTTCTGTATGCATACTTGTTTCTAAAAACTTTAAAATCGCTTATTTATGTATCTGATGAAAAAAAAATGAGGAAGATTAAGTTTAAGTAAGTATTAAATTGTTTGGAGATGTAGATGGTGATCTAAATATTTGCATATATTTTGATTGCAAAAAAAGATCATTAGAACCTTCAGGATATAATTTAAAAAATTATTTTTGAAGCTTTTATGTAGCACAAATGAATAAAACATTTTAATCGGTATCAATAAAACATTTAAGTAATCCTATAAACTTATTGATAAAAAGTTGAGAATAAATTGTATAGATCAAATAACTCATTGAGTACTTAGTAGCAATTAAGCTATCTTAACTTAGGGAGTATTGAGTTTTTGAATAACGAATGATTAATATTTATTTTAACCATTTCGATATAATTACAAGCAATAAAATTTTGCACCGTTTTTTTTTTTCTCTGATAAGAATTAAATATTAATATACTACTTTATTATGATTCAACATCTATGTGTCGAAATCTAACAATAGAGGGCGCTTTTGTAAGCTTGAGAATATAAAGGTGCGGTTGTTGTGCCATTATCACTGGAGGAACACAGCTTGTACGTTGAGAGTGATCTTCCTTCAAAGAGAATAACTATAAAAAATATAATATTGCTGAAATAATTTTTTTTAATTATATAGGAGTTTAGTTAAGTGTTTATTAACGTTGCACTAGAAGCAACACGAGGGCTATTGACGACGGACCTCAGTCAAGTGACGAGGACGACACTTGAACTGGCACCTCTCTCTCCTAATTTCCACATCACGCCAACGGGAGGGGAGGTGGGCCCCGACAGATTTAACGTGCATCAATCCCGGCTACTTGTCGGGTCCTTAGTGGCCAAGGATCGAACCCGCGATTGAACCAAAACCACCAGCCACGAATCCGAAGCCATGACCTCTAGGCTACAGCTGTCTAATTATATAGGAAGTGTTTATTGTACGGGAAGTACCATCCTTGATTGTTGATCGACTAATAAGGGGGGATGCTTTCCACAGTGACGTTCCTGTCCATGAATACTAACGACATTTTTAATCTATCAAAGAATGCGCTTACTGGAATACTCCGTGAGTATTTCCTTCCATTGCACCAACCGCGTTGAATCCCAATCTTACCAAATCCACCAACAACCCCAGAATACTTCCGTGCACATCCCACGAATCCTCTTATTACCATAACCTTAATAATCATCAATTCAATTCTCTGTCGCTTTTATATGACTTGATTATCTCTATTCTCTCCACTTCTAAAGTTTTACTTCATTTGAACCTTCACGTTTCGTTTTATTGGGAAGAATCTGGGAACTTAAATATAAAATTAGAAAGAAACTCTAGATGTTAATCAAAGGGAAAATTTATGAATAGCCCACGTAACAACGTGACTTCAAGAATCTCCAGGATTTAAGATTGACAGAACAGCAGTTTCAGTTTCAATCAAAACAGCGAATGCACAGAAAATATACATTCAATGAAATTCATTAAAAATAATCTATAATATCGTATAACATATTAAGTTTTATAATTAATCATAATTTGTTTTAATTTTAAGCAGAGTGCAAGAATTTTAAATAGAGTACCTTCGCGAACTTCTTTGAAAGACGCCACAGATCCAGATACGTATTAAATGAATTCCAGCGACATTTTTATCTAAAAATAAAGAATAAGTGTCTCATTTTAAATAATTACTGATATGATTCATTAACTTTTGAAATTAGAAAAGACGAGATATCATACTGTCAGAAGCAAATAGTATATCTTGTATCGTATATCCCTTTCCAAAAATGGCTTGTAAGCACGCAAAATGACAGATGCCGCAACTAGTAGAGGTTGATAAGAATTTGTAGAAAATATTTTACTTTAAACTTTCTTTCACCATTTGTAATGTAAGAACAAGAGATTCTGAAGAGAACTCTCATATTGTCGAATACAGACGCATTCGAGAACCTGTTAAGCATAACTCTATGTCTTATCCATTAGAATAACCATTTTACTGACGTTCTTCCAGTCTTCAATAAAAATTCTAATGTTCCTTCAAAACACGGGACTTCGAATTGATCTTCGAATTGCTTTTCTCTTGTCAATACTGGAAGTTTATATTTGGCGTTAAAGTGATTAAAACACTAAAATGCTTCAAATTTTGCATTGCATTTAACATTTGTAAACATGTTGTTGTTTTGAGAAAATAGTGTCTACAATAGCGCATGGGTATGAAATAAAGGATACATGGTGTTAGGCTCAAAATACTGACATTATAATACATGATGATTTTAACAATTTTACATTTAGTTTGCTTTAGATATATTTATATTTTTAAGATACATTTAATTTAATATTTTATCGTAAAAATTTCTGAATCTATTATTTGAAATTATTATATTGTCATTTCTTTGGAATGTGTTAAAAATCATTCGCATAAAAAAAACACAAATAGAATGCAATTTTTGTACCTTGATTAAAAATACAGTGTTTATTCTTTTGTAAACTGTTTCGATAATTTTTGACTCAGATATCAAGATTATGGTTATTTTTGTCATGTAGAAATTTAGCAGTGTTTCAAATAACATTTTTAATGAAATGAATCACTGGTTTACCTCTGTCTGTTGCAGAATTTTTATGTAAATGTTTTGTTTTCGGATATTGTTCGCTAGAAATAATTTTGTACTTAAAAATTCTCTTTAAAAGATATTTCGCAAAAACCAACTGCTTGTAAAAGATGCTAGTGTAACCCTAGAGGTATGTTTATTAAGGTTTGAAAAATCAATTATTTAAAATATTAATCAGATATTAAAAAAAAAAATATTCAAGATTTTAAATTAGCTATTTATAGAGTAATCATATCTAAAACAAAAGATAAATAAAATAAGTTACAAAATACAGATCTAGTCTCCATAGGTGTTAACGTTAAAAAGTAATAGAATATAAGCAAACGATAAATTATTAAACTGAACATATTTTAAGCTAAATGATATTATATCTTCCGAAAAATGAATTTATATTTATATATATTTTATCTCAATCTAATAAAAAGTTTAGGAGAAACGTATTATGGCATATTTTTGAAAATTAATTTTATTACTGGTGAAAGCAGGCATCGAACATAAACACAAAAACTTTTACGATAAAATTTTGAAAAGTGTTCCGGTGACCATTTTGTCGTCGATTAAATCTATTCACCAGGCCTCTTTGGTGGCTAAGTGGTTCGGTTCGGCTCAAAACGGTTCAATGATATAAAATCAAATAATTCAGAATTTTGACAACATTGCTCAACAATATTTGTTTTACTAGCTTTCAATGCTTAAAGTATGCAAGAAGCTTATGATTTAAAATGCTTTGAATTTCATATTTTTTTTAATCATGCGATTTTACCAATTTCATTTTTAAATTATTTACACACAAACCCTTTATGAAATAATTCGTAAAAAGGTTTTCTATATTATAATGATCAAAATCTATAATTTTTAGCCATATGTGTCAGTTATGCATAATTTCCTATCGCATTATTACTAACATCATAATCACAATAGTTTAAAAAAAATAATGTTTACGTATTACGTAACATCCGTAAGAAGTCATTGACCATATTGAAAACCTTAATTAAGCATTAATGTTCGGTATTAATGGAAACCTTGATGTTATCTTTAATGCTTCATCAGTTTTTATGCATGACAGCATTTATACTCTTTTTAATGTTATATAAAACAAAATACTTTTAAGCAAATCTCGTCAAAATTTTTAAAAGGTCCATTTTATCTTCAAACAATAACAGAAACTTGAAAAAAAGTTTCAAAATCCATTCTCTTTATTTAATGTTTTTTTCTCCTTTTTCCAGGAAATTTTTTCTTTCATATTGTAAATATTTATACGGCATTTTAAGAATTCCAGAGAGAGTTTTCAAGGTTCCTTCGTTATAAAAACTCAACAAATGTAAAGAGAGAAAATAAAAAATTATTTTGTCTATCTAGATATAGTAAACAATTTTTATAAAGCAAATGCATTTTTGAAATAACCGTTTGGTACAACTGCACGTAATCTCTATTGGGGGATTATTTTGAAATCGCGACATATATTTTTGCTTAACATTGGATCTTTTCCTCTTTCAATATGTTGTGCATTCCAGTTATGATGATTTTGTATTCCTTTAATGGACATTTCTGTAAATATGAATACTACAATTTTATAAAATTACTTTTTTACTATCTATTTTTAAAAGCTATTGACGAAATAGCTTGCTTTTCAGCCCTCATAATTATAAGAGTATTCTCTCGCTTTGTGGAAAGAAGAAAGTTTTACAAGCAAACGGGTATCTACAACAATGAATTTCATACAGAGGTAAAATATTTTGAAATGCCCTTTATTTTTGTACAGCATCCAGAAGTTTACGGTTAAAAGAATCATGGAACCGAAGACTTAAGTGGGATCTGTAAAACTTTATGATTAGATATTGCAATACTAATAAACCGGTTTATTGGTTTACAGTTAAATTGCGAAATTTAGCCTCAAATCTTTACCTGCATTCTTTTTACCCGTAATTTGGTAAATAATTTTTCATAAATAATTGTACTTTTACGCTAGGCTTTGGTTTTATTTGTCTTATTAAAACAAGTAAAACTATAATTAAAAATGAAATCGTGGAACTGATGGAACACATAACCAGGGGGTATTGTAATGTCTTAATTTTTACTAAGAAATTACAGTGATATCTGGATAAAAATTATTTTGTGTACTAAATTATCCGTATGTACATAACGTCGTAAATTATAGCTATTGGTATTGATTTGTTCAAAAACAACCAACTAATACGAGCATTAAAAATGTTTTTTTCTTCTTATTTCTCCTCCATGGTACTTAATATAAAAAAGAAGCTTACCGAAACTTAGTTTAATATTTGAAGCAATAATAACAAAAAAAAAGAAGAGAATTTTATTTCTCTTCTCACTGTACATACAAATAATGACTAAAGGAAGAATATTCTATCTTTGTTAAATTAAAATCTTTATTCAGACAAAGGAAGGCTGAAACACGTCTTTATAATTTAGAAATTAAATTATAATTGAATAATTAGCTTCTATGCTGAGTAACATGGAATAAAACCCTTAGTTGTGCATCTAATTCAATTAAAAATGATAACAGGCTTCTTGATATTCACACAAATAAAAAAAATACTACACAATCAGTTTTGGGCTGGAATTATATTGCTGTAAGTTGCCAACTCCTCTATTGAGAAAAGCTCCTATTTTTATTTTTAGATTAATTTGAATTCCTTTCACTTCGTAAAATATGACGTCCTCTATATTTTTTCTGATATATTTGATTTATGATTACTTTTGGTTATTTGATTCACTGAGTTCTTATGCAAAAAACTGTGAAACTTTTTTTTCTTTTAAAACATTCCGATTTTAATTGGTAAGTCTAATATCAGTATATATCAATTAATAGAATTGAGTTCGTTAAGTTAAAAAAAAAAATTTGGTTTAAATATACACTTCAAAAATTTTGTTTAACCAATTTCTTTCCTCCTGCATCATAAATGGTTGGTGCAATTTCTAGTTTCTGAAAATAAATTTACCTTCGAGTCCCAGAGAGGAATGCTACAATTACTCTGTAAGTCAAAATTTTCAATACACCCTGCTTTTTCTTGAATTGGTTTAAATTATAAGCCTCCTCATAAACTTTATAGATTTCTATTTGTAGAAAAGTATGCAGATTATCGGAGTTTTATGATAAATAACATCGCCCATTAAGAAACCCAGACGGTTATATTTTGATAATTAGGTAACACATATAGCATCTTATGAAATCAAAACTTATTAAATTGTTACATCGGAATAAAACGGAGTTAAATTTAAAAATCGTGATAAAGTTTTAAAAAAATTAGCTGTTTCAAAGAAGGCAAAGATGGCTTCATATGCCCGTAAAGTTGTGGCGATGATTATTTTGCGGTACAAAGGGCGTCATACTTACGGCTTTCTTAGAAAAAGGAAAAACGATCACAGGATAAATGATCTCATTTCAATCCTCCGTTCCCAATAACCCATTCAGACACTGATACTTTATGACCACCCTTATACAATACAATCAAAAGCGTTTTAAACTAAGATTTATATTTTTTTGGACAGATTTCAGAATGGAATTTGAGTGGTTTGCCAAGCGACGAACTCTCATCCCAGAATGGTGCTCTTGTCACCAACGCTTTAAGATATCCTCTACTCATCGATCCTCAAGGTCAGGGAAAATCGTGGTTGAAGAATTCTGAAGCAAAGAACGATTTGCAGGTAATTCTTAAGATGCGACTTCAAAAATGTGTTCTGACATATATGTTCTTATCGAATGTAAATACAACCAAGAAATAATACATGTTGCATGAATATTCGCAAATTAAATAATACGGTGTAAGTGATAGCTTGAAATAATATAAAACAAGACTCGCATGAGAATAAAATTAACACTATCTTATTTAAGATACCGTCTCATAAGGAAAACCAATCCTGTTACCGATAGAAAAAAATGACAAAATGTAAGCTTAGATAAAACATAAGAAAGGTTAAATTTCCGAAAACAATTTTACGGTAATATCAGCAGTCATTAGGTATTTTTTTTGGTTGGGGGAAGGATTAAGTATTGTTCAATAGCTCTTCATTCTCATTACATTCATTTTTTTCTGTCAGGTTATTTTTGTATTCCTTTAGATTTAAATTTGAATGAGATGCCCTGATCTTTTAAAACTTTTTTATTCTACTGTCACGTGATAGAACAGCTTTCACAGAGCAATTAATAAGCAGGTTCTTTCCAAGAATATATTTTTTGTTCAGAGCTTTTCAAGATTCCTTTTAACAGGAAACAATTAACGCAAATACGTAAATCCACAATAACACAAATTTACAATTTACACAGTGACTCTCAAATACGAGGGGGGTTCAAAAAGACAGATAACATCCTTAAGATAAATTTTTGTTACCATTGGGTGCTGCCATCTGTTAAAGGAGCCGGAACTAATTTGGCATTGATTTAGATGTTAGTTTTGATTTGATGGTCATTAATTGTCAAATCAAAATAAGATTGCGGCCACATCGAGTTGGCACCATCGAGGAGACCTGTATTCCTCATTATGCATCAGAAACCAAGCAACAGTCACAGCAATGGGTTGTTTCCGATGAATCTGCTCCAAAGAAGGCGACGATGATCTCATATGTCGGAAAAGTCATGATATAAAGTTTTTGATGCATGAAAGGCGTAATCAACTTAAAACTTCTAAGGACTTTTTGAACGACCATCGTGTTTTCACACACATACATGTAAGTTTTCTTCTAGAATTTTCCCGACTTTTTGAAGGGCATTTATTTTTGTCGCCAAATTCGGCGATCATTTTTGTCGCGAAGACTATGTCTATCTATTCTGCATTGCTGCCTAAATAGTCTCTTTTTGATATTCAAACTATCGTTCTTGCCACAAGTGTCGTTTGGTGGGGAAGACAACAAAGCCCAGAATTTCCGTAACACTATAATAAAAACACACACAACCCAAAACTGTTTGGAACGTTTTTTCCAGTAAGAATTATAGCACTGCTCATTTCGAAATATTCCCCCATATTAGTGATGGAATTTTTTTTTATTTTTTTTTTTAAGAAAAATAGTATTGAATTTTTTATAACTTTTTAACATAGTATGAGTAAAGGTTTTATAAAAACATAATTTTAAATTTAAATCACGGAAAAAAAATAGAATATTTAAAAAAAAGTTATGTTTTTAAAGAAATTAAAAAGTTATACATATTTTTAAAGATATTAAATTATGTATTTTTTTAATTTAAAAAGTTTTATATTTTTGAGAGTGTCGTCTAGTATTATTTCAAATCTTGAATCGTTACATAATATCGACTCGAATTGCATGCTCAAAGACATATTAAAGCAGTATCTATTAAAAAATTCACAGAATAAAAAAATAATTTTAAGAAACAGTAGTTTTTCATTTCCCTTTGTATAATCTTATTATTACACATAAAAAATAATTTTGCGTTTGTTCGAATTTAAAGCGAACATGATTTTTTTTCACTTTACAAGGTGTTACGTAAACCCTTTTATTGATTTATATTTCTTAATCAGATTGGTACAATCAGATTTTATTATTTGTTTTGGAATTCTCCGATTTTTAAAATATTAAATATATTTTTAGGTAACTTCATTGAATCACAAGTATTTCAGACAACTTTTGGAAGAATGTCTATCATTGGGAAAACCTTTACTCATAGAAGACGTAGGTGAAGAGTTAGATCCTATTTTAGAAAATGTTTTAGAAAAGAACTATATGAAAAGTGGTTCGACATTCAAGGTAATTTTTAGTGTTGATCCTATAACAGTATTTTTTTCTACAATTTTGATTATTATCAGCTATTTGCCTATTATTCATACATTATATATGAGGAGTTTTGAACAACTTTTATTGATAATTCTATTTTTAGCTTTACGAACCTCTATGCTAAATATGCCCATATTATGTCAAAGTAATAAAAAGTATCTAATAAAAAAGACCATCTGTATTTTAGGGACTTTAATCAACTGTTTCTGTTAAATATATATTTGAATAATTCATGAGATGTCATATGACGCAGACGATATTTGTTTTAAATTTACTTTCGCTTGTGCAATAACTTCTGAAAGATGCAGAAGATATTTTTTGAAAATGAATAACTTTACATCTTTTTTAAATTATTCTTTCGTAGATTGGAGACAAAAAGATTATTTTTTGGAATATTACAATTATTTTAGTTGTTCTAAGATTGAGATTTATTTAAACAATACAAACTATATTTTCAAAAAGTCGTATTAACATTTCTGAATAATTTTGTTCAGCTTTATGTCTTCGAAATTTCATTAGTTATCATTTATTTATCTTAACTAATATAACTTTTAAATTTATCCAAATTTAAGAAGAAAGTCTTGCATTTGGTGGTATAAATTCAGACACATCTTGTAACAATTTCTAAATTAAAGCTTCCTAGATAATGCGAAAATTTCTCCGACATTAATTCCAAGCGGCGCATCGTAATTTTCAATTTACATATTGTATGTTGTAAGTGAAATATTCTAATTAGTGTATTTTAGAAATTATAAGATGCTGGAGGTCAACAATTTATTTTAATAAAACTCATGAATATGCTTAATCATCATTTTCCTGAGTTTGGATTTATATCGGTTCAAAGATGATGTCACTATTGTATTAAAATACTTATGCTAACTGTGCTAAAGACTTTTATCTATGTAAAATTTTTAGTTTTTTTTTTTAAAAATTGTTATATTTAATATATTGAATAAACTATTAATTAGTATTAAATATAAACATGCTTTCCTTTTGAGTTTAATTTTCTTTTATATGGCCTCCATGGCCACAAATTTTTAATTTTTTTTAACGATTTTCTCAATTTTTGTTGTACTTGTAAGCGACGTGCATTTTCAATGTAGTGTGCCTTTTTTCACGTCTATTTCCCCACACTTGTACCAACGTATGACCAGTGGATAAAACTAGTCGGCGAATTCCGGTGGTTGTTGTCGACACTCTGCTTTAATGGAAGCTTATGGCTTATTTAGTATTCTGAAGAAACGTTTTCCATTTAATATTTTGCAAAGAGTTCGGATTTTAATGAGTTATAAGAATCGTCGGATGATTTATCATTAAGCTAATCGCTACACCGAAATTTTGGTAAATTACATTTTGTTTGAATGTTCAGGATACACCATTTTAATAGTTAGATATAATGAACGTTACTTCATTCACATCGAGTGTTGTATTTCTATTACGAGGGGACATCATACAGCTTTGATTATTAATACTAAGAAATAACCAAATTATCTAAAATTTTATTTTGGGTATTAATTGATAATGTTGTAAATGACAGCTATTAATGGTGATTTGCGTTGTTTCAGAAAGCCATAGATTAAAGTAACCTGCAATATTGTAAAATTTTATTTATTACCTCGGGGTATAGTAAAATTGAAATTATTATTTCCGGTATTGTAAAGTTTAAAATACTACCAAAATATAATCGAGATAGAAACTTAATTTTTATTTATAATTCTAAAGTTATGTTTAATGGCCGTCTTTCAGAGTTATATCAGTCCTGGTATATTTATCTCAGCCATTTTGGACCTATCGGCTTAAAGCCGTCATTGCAGAATTCAGAAGGTGGAATATTCTCTATCCGAGATCCTTCAAATCTACGACTATCTGAAACCAAATAAATCCACATGAATAACTTTAATTTACTACATTATGTACATAAAGATAAATTAATATGCAGAATAAATTTTATCCTGGTATCCCTCGGTTATCACTTAGTACACTTAGTAATAGTTAAAACTATACGGTACCCCTCATATACATTAGCACCATTGACGGAATTTTTTTAATGCAGAATAAAATGCCAAATAAATAAATTAAATTAAAAAAAAAAGTAAGTGAACGAGTCAGTTAGGACATTAAAAAAAACGCAAAATAACAAAACATTAAACACTGTATAAGATAGAAGGCATAATCATGTGGCTTACTCATTTAAATGATTATAGCATTCATGTGATTTTGAATCACTTATGAGAATGAATTGATACACAAATATTCATTTTATTTTATGTCATAATAATAGACACATTGAATTTCTTATCGTTTGTTCCAATTTTAAAACTTGAATAGAATACATCATTATCTTTTTTTTTTTAAAAAAAAGAAAACAATGTATTGCGTACTTCAAACTTTTTTCGTTTACATAGATTCCTTTTTTTTTTAATTGAAAAATGGCATCATTTTTGTACTTCGGAAGATTAGAGTGTTCGAATCTAATCTTTTGAAATTCCGTAATTTCTTATGGGCATTACCAAGTTTAAAAAAAGTTAACAGATAGCTTTTATGAGCGCAACAATTACGATTAAAAAGAATGTTATATGAGACACGACCGCGAAAGTATCGATTGGTACGAAATCCTTATTAATACATTCATGTGTTGTTTCAGGTAATGCTAGGTGAAAAGGAGTGCGACGTGACCGATGGCTTCAAGCTGTTCATTACCACGAAACTTCCCAACCCGGCCTTCTCGCCGGAAATCAGCGCCACCACATCGGTCATCGACTTCACCGTGACGGCCAAGGGTCTCGAGGATCAGCTGCTCGGAAGGGTCATGCAGTCCGAAAAGTCGGTCAGTGTCACGAGGCGGTTTTGTTTTCATCCATGTCACACTTCGGCTTCTGATTCAAGTTATTGGGTACACTGCGTGGGCTCAGTGCCGTCGGGAAGACCCGGAGATACAGACGGAATGTTTTCCTTAAAGACTTCCCCTTAACCCTAAATACCTAAGCGTCAATCGGAGTTACTTTGTAACTAATCACTCGACACGTAGACTATGAATTAAGTATGGTATTCTCTAATTAACCCGACAGGTGTCAGACCAGAGCATTACCAGATTACTGGTAGATCACTGAAATATAACGCTTGTAAACTGCAGAAGCTGCTGCATAAAATTTAATGTAGTACACGCAAATAAAGTGTCAAACGCACAAAATAATTACAGCCTCAAAATTGTTTTATACTGATGGAATACATTATTCCATTGAAGTATAAGGCATAAAATATTATTTTCGATTATTTATCTGCTTGATAAAAACGCTGGCTTACTGTCAGAGCCTGAAAACTGAAGAGCCGAGTTATAGAAGGAGTACTGCATACTTTTTTTATCTACTTTTTTTAATTTCAAAAAATTAGCGTAACTTAAGAGAAATATTGGAATATTTCAATCAAAAAATAGCGTTTGTACTCATGACAGATGTTAAAAGTGTGTTCTCCATTGATAGTCTTTTTGCAGTAGTTGCATACTTACTTTGTCATTCTGCGTTTCTTAGATCGACAGAAAATACATATTCTGATTTCGTTAGTCGCACTTTTTGTAGTGTCTTCCTTGGGCTTTTCAGTATTCGATATTTATTTAGACGGAATTTCTTAAAGTTATACAGTGTTGTACAGAAAATCTCGAAAAGTAACAAGCTGTGATTATCACCATCAAGTTACTCATTTTACTAGAGATGTGTTGTGAGCGTAAAGGAACATCTCGAATTCACAAAACAGGCTGATGTCGATGATCTGTTAAATGAGTGTTGAGTTATTTAGAATCAAAGAGAGAAACGACTTCTTATAAGTAATGCGAGAAAAAAAAATGTATAAAGACGTCTATGCAACTACTCTGCTAGGATGATGCAGCGATTGTTGAAGCTCATAATACTCTCTTTAATGCAGCTTTCGAGGGTTCGGAACATTCTATAATCAGGCACCAATCGAAAATTTCTCTGCTGGTTTTTTTCGTATGGATTCGGAAGTTTGTTGACCTTGACCGCCAGGTATCGACACAGCACTGCTTGCATTTTCGCGCAGTACTTATCGTGACTATCAGTTTTCATTTTAGTACAATGGTCCTGTGACATCAGACTATTCTTGTTCGCCTCTTGTGCCATAGCTAAACTCAAAGTATTAACGCTAAAAGTCAATAAAGCGTTCAATAAGACGTCACACAGGTTTCAACATTAAGTTTACTAACCAATTGCTAGTATAACGACACATATAATAGGCTCTCCCCAGATAACGTCCTAAATATATTAACTTGATCTACCAATAGCAAACTAACAGACTCTTACCACTGATGTCAAGTTGAGGCTGTCTTGACTTCTAACTTTCATTAAGCAGCCGATAACTTGTAATGATTCTCGACCACGTCTTCGACTCTGGAACAATTGCCAAACGCTAGAACCACTCGACCTCTTTCGTGTGTCTCAAGTTTAATTTATATAATTCCTATCTCACTCGTTTCTCTTTATTTCTACCTGCTTGTAATTTGAATATTCACTTTTCATTTTTGGTTGGGCAAAGGTTGCTTAGCAAAAGCAACAAATCTGAATTAAAAGTTTCAAGGTTAGTGAAGAGAAAACCGCAAATAGGCCAACGTCACAGTCCTTGTTTTCTAATGGACTACATATAAATTTTGCGCAATATTACAGCTGTGTTTTTGCAGTGTACTGTTCAGTAAAATGTTCTCAAAGCCTTGCAAGTGTTTTTAAGCGCTAATAAAACCAATAAGTGTAAGGTAGTATAATAAGTAGAGTAAATCGTTTCAACTTGTTTTAACCGTCAATGTACTGTATTGATTTTTCTTTCGAGTCGTGTTTTTATCAATACAAAGATATTAAATAGATTACTATTCAATGTTTGAATTTTATTTTGTAATTGGTACAATGAAGCGAAATACTTTGTAAGATATTTATATCGTCTATACTGTTTAGACTGTGAGTAAACACATTAAATACATGTTTTCATAAATTGAATGCTTATGTAGAGTAAGCTATCTTGAATATTCGCGTTAAAACTATATTGACATTCGATAATCCGGCATGTCCATGGCCTGAAAGTATCGGATTAAATAGCGCTCACTGCACTACTTTGAAATCGCTTTACAATTAGTTTAATGGTAGGCTTTTCAAAGCTATATTTAATTATTATTATTATTGCATATATATAAGCACAGAAACGTTTCGGACCGAAAGGTATGCCATTTCAAATAAAATCGTGGCCCACCGCAAAATTATCTTTCTGGGCCTCGAAACAAATTTTATTCAATAAAGTAATAAGTTATTTCCTTGCATCCTTTATTACATTGTACAAATTGGTTTTGTGATGAGTACATGCTATAATGATGCCATAAAAAATAATACTGGATTTAAAATATTATATGCCATTAAATTATTTGATCTGCGGACGATATTTTTCCGTTTGTGACTTAATTAGATTTTCATAAGGCAGATGAGATTTTTATATAAGAAGTCTTAAATCAAAGTATAATAGAAATCACATTTTCCTATTTCTCGATAATATGTAAATTTTTAATTATATTGTTCAGTTAAGTGCAATAATATTCATTACTATATGCTTCTTTCCCTTTCAAATTCGAATGTTTCATTTATTTTCATTCCTCGTGATAAAAACGTACGATAATTGATTCATTCAATACAACGCTAACTTAACCAGACACATAATTTTTACTTTTCTTACTAGTTAACGCTGGCTATCTACTAGCATAGTGATTGAATCAAAAGTATCTAACCTTGCCTTGCAAATAAGCGTAAGCACGCGATTAGAACAGCTTGCCACAACCTGTTTTAACTATCATTGTATTATGTTAACTTTTCTGTGCTTTTTTTTTATTAATAAAAGAATTTTTCATTATATTAATGTTCGATGTTTGAGTTTAATTTTGTAATTGCTAGAATGAGACGGAATCTTTCGGATATTTATATTGTCTGCACAGGTTCAGAATCTGCGTAAACGCATTAAATATATATGTTCAAATTTTCATTTAGTGTAATTAAACTCTGGTATCCTCATTAAAACTACACTGATACTCGATAATCTGATGGAATCCCTTATCCTTTACGAATGAGCCACATTAAAGAGCGACAATAACTTTAGTAAAAAAAAATGCTATATTCAAAAGTTAGATATAAAACATATTTTTTATAGTTAAAGTGCGAACACTATATTTTAAATGAATACACATTTAAAAGATTTTAAAAAAATCCCTTGATAACATTTTAAAGTCATTCCATGTTATTAAAGTATGAATGTATGAATTGAATTTGAAAGTATTATGAATTCAAATGAAGGCTATACCCCTCTCCCCTCCCCCCAAAGTGAAAAACAATGTTTATTTTCAGCTGAAATATCATTCATCTAATGTCTTTTTTTTTAAGGGAAAAAATGTCTTGGAATTAAATTGAACAGAAAGAATATTTTCTTTTCAAC
Organism: Nephila pilipes; assembly: GCA_019974015.1. Lineage (NCBI taxonomy): Eukaryota > Metazoa > Arthropoda > Arachnida > Araneae > Nephilidae > Nephila > Nephila pilipes. The sequence goes on along the minus strand of BMAW01035302.1, from coordinate 1,045,969 downwards.
AGAATAATCTTTCTTACAAACTCTAACTTATATTTAATTTAATTTATATAAACGAGTTCCGATTTTTCTTTAGGATTTGGAGAACGAAAGGGTAAAGGTCATCAGCGAAATTGTGGACAGTAAATACAACATCAAACAATTGGAAGACAATTTATTGGATCATTTAACAAGTGCTCAGGTTTGAAAACTTTTTTCCCCCCTTACTCTCTGATATTGTACTTGACTAGCTGGAATACTCGTTCTTTGTTTGAGTGAATATTTAAAATAAAACCCAGCAAAAATTTTATAATAAGAAACAAACAAATGAATAATTACAACAACCTCCAAATAACTCTATGAATAATGATAAACAGTCACTGACATGACTGTGGCGAAATATGCGCCAGAGCCAAAAAAATTATTTAAATTTTTTTTAAAAAAATCATTTTCAAGAAAATAAATTTAAAAAGAAAATTTCTTTAAATAAATCCAAATTAGCAAATAATAACAATAAATAAATAAAAAAAAATAGAACTTAAGTGGACAAAAATATGAGATCTTGATTTCAATCCATTTTCAGAAATTAGAATGCTGTTACCATAGAGACAATACTGCACAACGCCTGAACGGAAAAGTTTACAAAACGTAAGCTATGTTGTATAATTTTTATCAAAGGCGTTTGATTTCGGTTTCGAAAAATAAATAAAAACGTTTTAATAGTAGGGGTTATCAATACCATACACACATATATATGTGAGAAAGTGTGTGTATGTATGTATGATCTCTTAAGCATTTTGTGGGTTTTGTTGAAAATATTCTTTGACAGAAGGATCTATCACACCGATCTAGACTCCTTTTCCTAGATAAACGAGAGCATTTCATCTCGGAGAGAAAAGAAGACAACTAACTAAAGTAATGAAAACAATTATAAAACTAAAGTAAATAATTTAATTAATTTTATACACCAGCTTCCCAAAGTTACGAACGCAATGAAATTTTCAAATTTCAAAAGCGAATTTCAATTTGAGTGCTACGAATTTTGATGGCAGTATTGAATTATCGCACATTACAGCCATTCACGATTGTAGATCGGGACATATGCGAATTAGGTAGTCGTTGAAGACAGGAGTCCAACCGTTTGAAGGTTTTGAGTAATATTTTAAAAATGTTGATGTGAAGTGGGTTTTTGTTTCGTTGGATTACTTATAACGATATTTGTGTTTCTGTGGCTGAAGGAAAACAAATGGCATATATTAAGCGTTGGCATGTTGTCTGATGCATTGAAGCAGAACGGTTAATCAAAGATGTCGCTCTTATCCTTGGTATTGTTCATTCGATTATTTATGAATTATGAACACAATTCCAAACATGTGAAACAACTATCTAGAGGGCTGTGACCTTGCAGAATCAGTAGGTTAAACAATATTTGTCATTACTACGCCCCCGAAGATTCTCCATGTAAGGACTGTACATTTGAATACTGAGTGTTCGTGTTCTACTAAACTTCTAATGCAGAGGTGCAAGTGGTGTGATGAGCATGTCAATTGGACTTTCTCAGATTGAATTTCTAGGGAGTCATCAGTTGCCATGACCTTATCGAGGATTTTCAATGGAATTTAGGAATCAGATTATAAGCGTATACAGGTCTGAAAAGAGCAAGACATATGAAAACAACGAGGCCAAGAATAAGGTGTGGGCTGGAATTTCAATGGAATGTCTTATATATTTGAAGAAGGTTCTATGACTGCTGTGCAGTATCGAAATGAATACCAGATTTCATTGTAACACTACACTATAGAAGCTGGTTCTTATATCCTCCTTATGGATGTCAATGTGCTTAACAACGTTGAAGAGTATCTAGCGAGAGAGGGAATTTCTGGTACGGAGTGGTCAGCATATTCTCTACTTAATTCCATTGAAAATCTTTGTTATGCCCTAGGGCATACTATCTCTACACGCTTATTTCCTCTAGGCATCTTCGGAGAGTTGCAAACTGCCCTAAAGGAAAAATTATGTGTCTACTGCGGTTTATCACACCTAATGTAAAGTATAAACAATCGTTCTAAGGTTTGTGTGAATATCCGGGGGCAGTTCCATGTATTATTGATGTAAGTTTCAGTTGTTTAATTTGAGGTTTTAGTTTTTACTTTTAACATTATTTTGTCAATGATCCAAATATTAAATCCTCACATAGCTAACGAAAATGAAACACACATTTTTATGTCATTATTTATCTATATTTCAGGGTTCCTTGGTGGACAACGAAGGTCTGATAGGAATACTTCAGGACACCAAAGCCACCACCCTGCAAGTGTCAACAAAACTTGGCGTCGCAGCCACCACACAGGCCAAAATCAACGAAGCCAGAGAAGAGTTCCGATCCGTCGCTGCCAGAGGAAGCATTCTTTATTTCCTCATTGTGGAAATGAGCGTCATCAACGACATGTACCAGACGTCACTCAAACAGTTCTTGGGACTCTTTGATATTTCCATTTCGAGGTTTCTTTAACTTTAATTTTTCCAGTTCTCATTTTCTTTTTTCGAAGATAGTGCCTGTAGGCTAAATAATTTTGAAACACAAGCAGAATTGATTAAGATCACACTTGAGCTAACGTAATGCTTCACTTTTGTAAGAGGGCATGGAAGTCCCATCGAGTTCAATATAGTTAGTACTAAGTCCACAACACACTACGGCATATAATAGATGGAATTTTCGTCAATCAAATGTAACCATTCCTGTATAGCTACATTCTACTTCTTATAAGTAAGAGTTATTTACATATATCAAGGGACTTTCATAAGGCCATATTTTCATATGAAACATCGCAGTAAAGCAGCTCCAGAGGTTAGTTAAAAGAAAATATGCGTGAGAATCCGTTGCAAATCCTCAGCCTATCTTACGTATAAGCTATTGTGTCAGTGAATAAATATTTCTCTTCATTCTCAGCAATCACAAAACCTATAAGATTCATCTGCATTTAAAGAATGAGCAGTATAAATGACTGAAGTTCCACGATTACCTTCTTCTTTATTATCATATTATTTCCCTTTTTCAGATCGGATCTGGATCCTGATGTTCGAAAACGGATTCAAAACATCATCCAGTACCTGACTTATGAAGTATACCGATACGCAGTGAGAGGTTTCTACGAATGCCACAGATTCCTCTTTATACTGATGCTGGCCCTGAAGTTGCTACTGGAAAGCGGCTCCATCTCATACATCGAGTTTTTTACATTTGTCAAAGGTCATTCTTCTTACCTTTTCCTCGACTGATTTCAATTTTATTGTGCGTTTGACATAAATATTTTTTGTGTTTCTTCTAAAATAACATCTCTGAGGTTTAAGCCTTATTTAGGGTTGGTTGTTGTTTAAATGTTTGATATAGTAGCAAACACATTTTTTTATAACTCGCAAGTTAAACTTAACTTTCATTATTATTATAAAATTCAATAAGGGCTGAAATTAGTTTTTTAATTACAAAAATGGCTATTACTCTATCATAATAAAAAAAATCTTAGCTAGTGTCATTGTCAAGGATTAAATAATGCAATAAATATTTTCGTTATTAAAAAAATCTAACATTACTACATATTAATACACTACTAATGCTAATGAATTTGAAGGAAATGAAAAGTAATAGGCATTATTTGACGATTGTTGGGATGATAGTAACAACATTTTAAGGAGCCGTTAACATCATTTAATAAGTTTCGAATACCTCTTTCGTTATTTCACATTGATATAAACTTCCTTCTGTTGCAAATGAATCAAATTATACATATAACCATTTGACCATAAATAATAGATATAACCAACCAATCATCAATACGTTGTGCATCAATTATCAACATCAAACATCAATCACTTGTGACCACATATTTTCAAAACACTGCTGCCTAAAGACAGAAAAAACGGTTTGAGAGACAACGATCTATATTATTTAAAACTGGAGAATTTCTCTTAAAACGTTAGGTTAGCCATCATCATCAAACGTCAACTATCTGTAACAAACTGTTTTTAAACACATTGTCCGGAGCCACTATATTTTATGTTTATATAACTTTTAAGCCATGTTAAATGTTGTATAGTGCGTCTCATAAATATATGGATTGTAGTGTTTTTAGGCAACAATTACAGTAAAAGTACTAGAGCAATAAAATAATATATGATAAATATTTTCTTATGAGTATAAAAGTGAAACAATTAAAACTTTGCTCGCATTTAATGAGTAAGAATAAATGCGAATTAACAAAAAAATATATATGGTGTCCCAAAGTACATGGAAAACTATAAGAATTGGAATTCCAAATCAGAACGAAAAAATTGCATACAGTCACTTTTCCTTTTACATAATTGCTCTTGAATATAAAAAATAAATCAGTTTTTCGATTTGAAATTTATTGCTGTATTCCATGTAACGTTGAGTTCTCACAAGCATATAAAACCAAAATTTGGTCTTAAAGTGTGAAGGAGTGAATGTTTACAATGCAGCAGATCTGGTATATATAATATTTTGTCACAACGCATACTGTAGATCAAAAAAGACATCTCGCCAGCAATATAGACAGCTTCTGTGTTTCAAACTGTTAATAACCTAACCATTCCAGTATCCAGATCCACAGTTCATTGAACCTTACAAGTAAACACATTTCATGCTTGTCCAAATATGTGGCGAGCACCTGTGCTCAAAGCACATCATAGAAAGATGCGACTATTTTGAGATAAGACATAAATACATCAGAAAAATGAATGGTTCATCATTCTCTTCGATGAAAAGTTCAGTATGGATGGCCCAGATGGTTGAGCTTATTGGCCCGACCGCCGACGCAAAACTCGGTTCTTCTTTTTTAGCCGGCAACAAGGAGATAGTTTTGTCCCGGTGTGGGGCGCGTTGTGTTTCAACTGATATATCTTTCTTATAATGTTGTTATTCAGAAAATTATCTGGATGTGTTTCAAACTCATTTGTTTCCGTTTGGAAACGCTCTGGAAGGTAATAACTGGATATTATAACAGGACAACGCTTCGATCCACACCCGTACAGCATCTAAAACTTGGTGTATACAGAATTAAATTACCAATATGGATAGCCTAGATATGAATCCAAAGGAAATTCCTTGGAGGAGGGGGCTCTCGCACATAAAATGGGTATGCTCATATGCCTACACATTTTTGACCTTGTTTGAGTTAAAGCAGCAAATAGAGCAGAGTTTGCTCTCTTTAATACCTGATTTGCAGCAAACCTTAGTCCGAGGCACGCCTGATTGAGTATTAAAATTAATTAGAAACAACAATATCAAAATTTAAGCAATAATAGATAAAACACTAACTATTTGTCCATATGTTTTGAGATTTTTTTTTATTTTATTTTCTGTAATAAAAAAATTTGAACACTATATAATGTATCGGAACTGTAATAAATTACTATTATGATTTTCCACGTTGATTTTTTTTCTGTTCATTAATTTTTAACTAAGCTATTGTTCTGAAATAATTACCTGTTCATATATTATGATATTAGATTTAGGACCGAGGGGAAGAGGTTCAGTGAGAAAAAGTTTGAGAAGCAATAATTCATATTATTCAAACTTATTTTTGGGACAGACATATTGTTAGTTAATTATCAGATAAAATTATCAGTTGTCTGTTTCAAGATTCACATTAAATATCAATCTAATTTTGCACATAGATGCACATTTTTACACCAATTTTAAGTGACCTGTAAAAAAAACCACACTTTTTTAGGTGGAGCCTCTCTCGACATGAATTCCGTTCGCCCCAAACCCTATACTTGGATACCAGATGTCATTTGGTTGAATGTAGTGCAACTAAGTCGACTGCCTTCATTCAAAAGTCTTGTTGAAGAGGTTTCTGTTTTTCATAAGAATGCACCTTTTAAATAATGCACTGTTTATTATTTTAGTGTAAATCTTAAATTTATTTTTATTTCAAGAGTTATGGATCATTCAACTATACACTTTCGGTAGATATCCATTTCAACTGCAAAATACGCGAGGGACTTTTAATGCAAATTTTGCAGATACAATAGAATATTTATGAGAAGTGTATGCTATTTGAGCAACGAAATGTAATAAAAACTATGTTATTGTATTTGCATACTGCTTATTACTATTTCTTAAATTAACTTTTTATTAAAGTAATTTGAAATATTTATTTGAACGCACTAAGCGTAATGCTTTCATATAGTTTCATCAATAGACTTGTATCCGTAATATCCGCATACTTCCCAATGATATCTATCGTTCTTTGAAAATGGGCCATAATCTTCTAATGGGCTATTTTCAAGCATTATGAAGTACGAGAACTCTGAGATTATATGGGATGTTTCTAAAAAGATGACTTGTGTTTTCATTCCCTTATATAATTTATATCATTGCTTAGGTATGCACCCGAGAGGCCGAGTGGAAAGCGTGGTTTGAATCGGAAGTTCCCGAAACAGCATCGTTTCCCTGTGGATACGATGCTAAGCTGGATCCATTTGGTATCTTGCTTATGATCAGGACATGGTGTCCAGACAGGACACTGTCACAAGCCAAAAAGTTCATATCAGGTGAGTTCGTTTTGACAAAATAAAAAATAAATTTCTCGGTGACATTATATCTAAAAAGTATCAGAAGAATAAAAAAGAACACACACACACACACATATATACATATATATATATATATATATATATATATATATGTGTGTGTGTGTGTGTGTGTGTGTGTGTGTGTGTGTGTGTGTGTGGTGTGTTCTAGTTTGAAAATACTGATATTGTCAATTCCAATTGCTAATTTCAACCATTCATTTTAAGAAGTTTTTCAAATAACAAAGACCTAAAATGACAGATTGTCATCGAACTATAAACATATAAACAAGTTTGACAGTAACCTTTAACAAAATAATTAATACTAATGATACACTATTAATTGTGAATTGGGTGTATCTTTACTTTGGATTTAATCTCATCATATTTAAGATTATGTCTTCTATTTGCTTAAGTGCGTGAAAAATATTCAGTACACTCATTAATAGTGAAACTGAACCAAAGCAACATTTATATATTTATTTAATTCTCACTTATTTCAGTTAAAAACCTGTGTATAAATTTAAATATTAGGTCTACTGGAAAGTTCAGTCTGTATGTGAAGTGAAAAAATAATATATTTTTCATAAATTTTAGAATATTTATTGCACAACATAATTAGATTGGCTTATAAATAATCCAGATGGGTACCTCATGAGTTAAATGAGAAAAACTTGCTAAATCGGACTGTGTCCCCTTAACAAACCGAACCCTTCTTGAACCGGGTGATTGCAGGTAATAAAAGGTAGATTACCCTCGTAAACATCTTAAGGAAAAGAGCATACTATGAGCGCGGCCAACTTATCCCCTCTACCTATAAATGAAATTTGAGTTTGAATAAGAGAATGCTGTGAGTATGGTGGTGCTTACAATAGCCAATACATTGCTATCTTTTGAAATCTGACGAAATGTTCGATTTAGAGAGATACTGTAAGCAAATGTGGGATTTAAACAAAGCATTCAAAGAACGGAGGTCGGTAATGTTCAATAGGAAGCACAATCACTGCATCATGATAATGCCCGATCACATGCTTTGGCGATTCGTCCGAAAATCGCACAGTTAGAATGAGAAATTATGTAGCTTCCGTCTTACTTTCCTGACCTAGCAACCTATGATTATTACCTGTTTCTCTGCCTGCAAAATTCTTTGAAAGAAAAATTTCAAAACTGAAGCCGATGTTAAACTCAAGCACTACTTGAGTCTTCGCCTCAATATACAAGGTATTTTTAAAAGTTGTATTTACAAACTACCATAACACTAACGAGAGATCATATGTGACGATGGAAAATATATTGTATTGTTAAATATTAAATTTATGAAAAATATATTATTATTCCCATTCTCTTCACAAATAAACATAATTTTTTAATAGATCTAATATTTATGAGAAATTTTGCAATCTAAAAATAAACAACTAATGAAGAAAATAGTTGGATTAATGTTTCTGATTATCCTAAAGATTTATTAAACATGTTGTGAGCCACATTGTCGAATGAAATATTGAAAAATATGTTTGAAATTGATTTTCTGGATTTTTTTTCAACACATGTCCTAAATTTTTAATGCAAATGAATTTTAGAGTTTAAAATGTAACCATCACCTGAGAATTTTGATTTATTTCATACTTTTGCCCTTTTAGCTTCGTTAGGCCCAGAATTTGTGGAAGGAGTATTATTAGATTATGAAGATTTGTGGTGGGAATCGGACAATAGAACTCCACTTATTTGCCTGTTATCCACAAGTGGCGATCCCAGCATGCAAGTGGAGCTTTTGGCGAGAAAGAAGGAATTAGGTATTTGCAAAAGCGATTTAATTTGATGTATATGATATCTACGAAAACTATGATAAAGGTTTCGTTGGTAAAATTCTTAAGAAAACACGCATTTTTAAAACTATTATCTCTTCAAGCATTGACGAGATTTATTCACACAAAGAAACAATTATCGCTACCAGAAGGCGTATTATAATAACCCGAAAAGTCATATCATTAATCTAGAGAAAATCAAACATTTCAAGTAGAATTTTATAGTCTTAAAATTATGAGATAAAAAGTCATAGTTATTTTAAAATAATTTTAATACTGTTTAGTTTATTATTTTACAATTTCTTATTGGAAAAATCCTTAATATATTTTGTTATATAGTTTGAAAAAGGTTGCATCCTTATGGAAATGAGAAATTATGTAATACATTTACATTCTTGATATTTTTAACATTAAATCAAGGTTTATATATAAGTTACATAGAAATGATCGGTCTGAATTCTGATATTCAGACAGATGCGACACTGGTTATACAGTCGAATCTTGAAACATTATTTCTTATTAAGTGTTAATGTCTGTGTTGCTTCATCCTTTCAATTCTTTCAAATTTTAAAATTCCCGGTTTAAAATTTCAACTTAAAAGATATAACTTAAGATATCACATGAAATTTTTCGCATAAAGATTGTAAATAATTATTATGTGTTTCTCAATGGTTTGTTTCTAGACTTGAAATTTAGAATATATTTATAATTTAATTTATATATTATTGTTAATTAGAAACACTTCATTATGGTTGTAAGGTTCCAATTGCTAAGTATTTACGGATTGGTAGAAATATCCATGTGTTCTTCTATTTGTGTATGTCCAAATCAACGAAGTCAACAAGTGATCATTTGTTGGGACGAATAATAGATGTTTTTATTAGTAAGTTTTTGTGGGGTGACAACCCTTAATTGCTTTATTGTCTTAGTTACAGGTAAGAACAGGAAGGGAAAAGAAACGGAAACGGACAAAAAGAAACTATTTTTTAAAAAAATTGTAATGGTATGAAGTGGTCTATCGCTCTTGTCCCTTCAACTAACACTTTAGGAACCTTTCTATGATGTTGTTTAAATTCAAAATTCTTTCAAAAAATGAAACGTGACTTGTGTAGATTAGAATAGATTTAGAGAGGTGTTATCAAAGCAATGATGAAATGCATATATAAGAAGATAGAATGAAACGTTTAATACTGAATCGTAGTTTAATGCGCGATAAAGAGAGTGAACGGAAGTTATCAAGAGAAACATTTGTATTAGATCTAGGTTGAGTAATAGCTTTGGAGCAATTTCAGATGAATCTACTTAGGGTTGGTGACTAGAAACCACAACTTTACTTTATCTAAGCCCTCGAAACCGATAAAGTTGGTAAGAATTCTATATTCTTCATTTTATTTAAGAATTAATTTAGACCCATTCAGTATTAATTAACCTCATATAAAGTAGATTAATTATTGAACAGTGATTATTTGTTGATCTGAATAAAATGCCTTGAATATCCCCTTCAAATGATTTTCTCCTCATTTTACTTGTAATTTTGTAATTATTTAAACAAACTTAATAATGATTGTAGAAGGAAATAATAAAGAGCAGTTACGAAATAGAAGTTTTGTTTCTTGCAGAATATAGTTCAGTGTCGATGGGGCAAGGACAAGAAATTCACGCTCGCAGAATACTAACCAAGATGTGTCGTACAGGAGGATGGGTCATGCTCCAAAATTGTCACCTCAGTTTGGATTTCTGTTATGAAGTCTTGGAAATGCTATCCGAAGACAATGAGATTAATGAAAGTTTCAGGCTTTGGATAACGACAGAGATACATCCTCAGTTTCCTATAGGACTCCTACAGGCAAGTCGAAATTTCTCATTGTCCCTGAAACATTTAATTAAACGAATATAAATCTCTATTCATTCAGAAAACAGGATAATCCTACTTTTGCAATGATATTTAAATTCGCACAGTAGGCTTTGTACTAAATATGTTTTGCCTTTCAAGGTGTAATTTTATTAGAGATATATCTAATTTCCTTAATAAAATTAAATTTTGTAATCTTTCGAATCAAATATGTTTAAACGTATATTTAAAACACAGGCACATTTCAAATACCTCTAAAATTCATAATTATATCAACATCAATGTATTTTTTTCTTACATTATACTCTATTTGTTACTGTTATATTCTATTTAAATTGCCGATTTAAATAGAATATAACATTATTAAATAGAGTACAGTGAAATAAATTAAATTTTTTAATTAGAGATTTTAAATTTTAGATTTTAAAACTATGAACAAATGTTCATAATCTTAAAATCCTTTTTATTTTTACTACAAAAAGTTCATTAAAATATTTTTCATCTAAAATAACATAACACTGTTAAAACTCTAAAGGGTTTTACAATCTCAACAAAAAAAAAATTTACGTGGCGAAAGTTTCTTTTCTGATACATAAAAGTAGTTTCCATGTAATAATGAAATTATAAAATATTTACAATTAAAACATATCAGAGATTTAAATTCATATTTATTGCTCAGACTTATTTATTAAATTTCCTAAAAAATTATAAATATTTTTATAAAAATGTTTTATCCCCTTAAATATTTTAATCCATTTTATAATCAAAACATGTTAAGCAACATTTTTATCTAATATTTATATTTATTGGATTGTATTGAATCTTTTAATTATTTTATTGAACTTTAATAATCTCATCAGTACTATTAACTTCTTTCCTGTATCTCTTTGCTCATTTCGTTTGGTTCTTACAGATATTAACCATTTGTATTCCGAAGAATATTTTGTGCTGCAGTAACCTAGTTTGTAAAGCAATGATTTGTGGATAACTTTTCGAGGTTTTAGTTTATCGAATATCTCTATGTGCAAGAATTGGGCAACTATAGGTTAAATTCAAATAGTCTTTAAAGTTTTTTGATTATATTTTTACAATTAAAAAATCGTTTACTATAAGCAGATTTAAATTCTTTGAAGAATATTTGCTTGGCACATTGAATCGTGTAAATAGAACTGAAAATCAATGGAAGACATTTTTGTTCACTGATGAGCCCACTTTGCTTTATGATTCTTGACGAGCTCATATGTGGTAAAGCAAACACTCGGTATCTTCCTTCTAACATACTGCAATCGAAATTTATGAAGGACGAAGAGTTCTTTATGGAGAGGAGTATCATTAGATAAGTGCATAGACATGCATCTGTTACCACATGGAACTCTGAATGCTCATTGGTATGACATACTGGATCCTATTGATCGTAGATACGCCGTATTAATAGGCGATATCTTTATTATGTGAGCTGATAATACTCGCCCTCACATTGCTTGCCTTGTGCACCACTTTTTTGAAGAATAAACAATAGATCATATGTAATGGTCAGCAAATTCTCACGACTTTAATGCTATTGAAAGTCTCAAGAGTTGTGTTACTGGTCTCTAAATATCTCTCCAAACCTTAAAAAGGCTTAGAACTACTTTACATGATCAGTGGGCATTGCTATCCATGCAACTTGTTGATAATATCATTAACAGTATGAGATATCCCTGTATTACTTTTCGGAGTGATTATAATCACCATCAAGAAATTTCTTTGTATTAATTTGTATGGCACTACACGCGTTAACATGTTGTTTATTAAGACTTGGTATCATTTTATATAAATCAACCAAAAACATTCTACATTTTTAAGAGCTATGAATATAGGGAAAATAAAATGTTTTTTTCGTTATATCTATTGTGATTATGAGAAAATCTAACCAATATTTACATGCTTGCAAAAAAAAAAAAAAAAAAAAACCACATATGCCGTTCGACTATCCACTTAAACTAATTCAGCGTTCCAAGGAGACGATACCGCCCACTTTAAGGAATCAACCAGGTAATATTTAACGATGCCTCTTCTGAATATTAAAATTTTATTAAAGTTTATCCATCCGCAGCTTTCCATCAAATTCACAAACGAGCCTCCCCAAGGTATCAAAGTGAGCCTGAAAAGAACTTATGCTAGTTTGCCGGACGATATTTTAGAGTACAGCAACGCACACCAGTGGCAACCCCTGTTATTTGGTATAGCCTTCCTCAACACTATTGTACAAGAAAGAAGAAAATTTGGGCCTTTAGGCTGGAACATCCCTTATGAGTTCAATCAAGCGGATTTCCTAGCATCAATGAAATTCTTGCAAAAGCATCTGGATGACATGGACATGAAAAAGGTAGAATCAGCATTTGCTCCATAGTTGGAAACACGCATTAAAAGATAAAATTAATAGCATGAGTTTTGTTTTTTTATATTCGATTTAAATTAAAAACTTATCTCATGATATAAAGCATATTTTTAAAATTATATCTCTTTATATAAAAAAAAAACAGTTAATAATATTTATATCTCAATGAATATAACTAAATTTAGTAAACGCGCTATAACATTATTTAGTAATAGAACTGTAACATAATTTAATAAAGGGAAGAGTAACATAATTTAATAAAGGGAAGAGTAACATAATTTTAGAAGAAATATTGTTGTTTTTTTAAATTATAAATGAGAGTTAAAAGAAGAGAGTAACTCGATTTGTAACTCGGGGACTTATTTCTTGTTTCTCAAATCAAATTCTCAAGATTAAGTATGTGAAAATGTTTTTAAAATTTCAAAATTTTGAGAATTATATAAAAATAATATATTTACATAATTATTGGTTTTAAAGTTCTCTAATGCAATTTTGCTAAAGATTAAAAGTTACAGATGCTTGTGAATACTTATGTAATTATTAATCTTGCCGTATCTTATTCATATAAATTTACCAAATAAACTGAACACCTAAAAAGTTTACTGAATAATGGTATTATTATTTATTTTTTGAATCATATATCGCTAGAATAGATTATTGGTTAATTATTACATTAGTTAAACACGTTAATATATACAAATGATCAATCTTCATTTACTGTAAATTGCATTTTCCATATATCTGGTCTCTTTCTATCACGCCAGGGTCCTTGCTGGCGTACCATTCGATTCATGCTAGCCGAAGTGAAATATGGAGGCCGAGTGACGGACGATTACGACAAGCGTCTTTTGTGCACCTACATGAACGAATGGTTCAACGAGAAGATCCTGCATCACAACTTCGAATTCTACCCTGGGTACAGACTGCCCCAGTGTAACAGTCTCAAGCAATGCTTGGAAGGCATCAAACTAATTCCTGACGATGACTGTCCACAGGTCTTTGGCTTACATGCGAATGCAAATATCACGTAAGATACATTGCCATTTCTTCAGTAAATTCACGCAATTTTTTAAAAAATGACTTTTTTTCATACGATTAAAAATTTCGTTTGATCGATTACGAGATTTAAGGCTGAAATTTATTTTGTAATATTAAGTACAACCAGTAAATAACTAACGAAGCAAATGATATTGTTCCAATATTTCAGTATTTAAAAATGCAGACGAATCTGAATTATAGTTCGTGGTGCGATGGAAACTATTCCTGAACTCGATAGATAGCGATGCGTATCTCGTTAAGAAATGAGAAAAGGATGACAACACCAGTAGCGGTCAAAGCCCATTCATTTCAACGTATTCGTTTTACTCGTTCCGCAGGGATCGCTTCTCGTTGAATTCTGGGAGCAGAGAGTTATAGTTTTTGCTCAACGGTATTGTTAAACGTTAATACTCAGGAAGTCAATCATGTTGGAACGTTCTGGTAAACTTTCTCGCGGTATCACTTGTTGCTCGACGACTCTTGACCATACACAATGAATGCAACTAAGGAACTTTTACACATGCTCAAATAGAAAGTCTTTTACTGCCTCTATATAGTCCAGATTTCTCCCCGTGCGACGACTTCTGCATCTCCGATGAATTCAAAAAATCACTGTAGGAGACAATGGTTTCAAAAGAATGATGAAGTTAATGAGTGCTATACTACTGGTTCAAATAGCAGCTAACGGACTTATACGAACTTTGCATTGTGGAACTAGAATCACAATGCGATAAATGTTTAAGTAATTTCGGATAATACTTTTTAGGTTCTTTTAAGCAAATTCTGTGAAGTATCCTCTACTTCGGAATTTCTTAGAGTACTTTATCTAATTGTAATGAGGTTGAATAATGGAACGCTGGCAAAATGTGTATGAGTAGTAAAATATTATGTATACATAACATAATAGAAAATATGCACATTATTTTATTATTTAACTATTCATGGTGTACAAGGCAAGGTGATAAACGAAAAATACTAATATGCGATCAGAAAATTGTTTGAAATCATTCAAATTACAGATAATCTTGCCTGAATTTTCTGTTTTGCTCATTTTTTATACATTTTGAATCTTTTATTTTATCTTATACTTATGACTTGATGTGGAAAATACTCTATCATAAAAAAACCATTTTACTTTTTACATGACATATGCTTACTTTCATACGCTTAAAAGAATAGCAAACAGCATTTTATACTTTATATTACCCAAAGATAAGCGTTTAAACTGTTTTGCTTAGTAAAATGAAACAAATTTCACTTTGTGTTGGGCAAAATATGTCCCATGAAGACTTAATATTACTACAAGTTCTAACCAACCAATCATATAAACTGCAACTATCCTCACTAACAACAGAAAAACTTGATTAATCCACAATTTTTTTAAGACATAGATGTTTTTGCTCAATTTTTCCCTAAAAAAGTGAATCTTAAACTATGAAAAAAGACTCGATAGTGGAGGACAATCAATAAAATTATTTAAAAGCTTTAAGAAATTCATGTTTTGAGTATATTTTTGAACTCTTATTTTGCAATATAAAATACGTTTTGAGTAAAGAATCAAAAATAGTTTGGATAGAAACCGTACAATTGAAAATACAAATATTTGAAAGTCTTAGATTGGGTTCTCTCAACTGACTGATTGCGAAAATTGTTGCAATGATCCCCACAAAAAAGATTCCTATTCTAATATTCGTCATAAAACAAGAGGACTTATAATGCAGTGAATGATAAAATCCAAGTGTCTTATGTGCCTCTGAAAACAGACGAAATATATTCACTATATGTGGCTATTTGAGTTTAAAAGGATAAATAATTTCGAAATCCATAATATTAAAGCGAGGCCTTATAATTTATATTTCCAAGCACGTACACGGAGTATTCTCAAAATCTCATAGATAACTCGTAGCTTTATTGCATGGAATTTTCCATAAAAAATTTATTCATTTTCCACGGGATGAATGGTACAGAATTAGTTTATGAACACTTCCGACTGTCTATTTCTGCCCGACATAAACGCTGGCTGTTATAATCTGGTCGGCTAGTAAAATAGTTACCATAATTTTTACGGTAAAATTTCTGACTCTATCTAAAAATGAGTATATATTTGGCATAATTCTTTACAAATATTTTTTAAAAAAAGCAGTTGATTACTTTATTGTACATCTTTTTGCATTTAGATCACTTTCAGGAAAGTATGCATTGATTTGAAAGGATTTGTGTTGCTTTGCTGGATATTTTAAGCCATTTTTCTTTTAAAATAATTTTTAAGTGTTCTTCACTCTGAATATTAGGCTTTCGAAGAGATTTTCCAACTTAGACAACAAGTTTTTAATACCAATGACATTGAGGTGGTGTATGCAATTGAGTTTGACTTTGTACAGCATTTGAGCATTGTACAACAACCGTAACCAATTTTAGCTGTATATTGGACAGTTACATTGTTGAAACATGAAATACGGGCCTAAACCTATTTATGGACTCTTGTTTTTAAATTGTTTTTCAGTGTATACAAATATTTGATTTTATCAATGATTCCGTTAATAAAAATTAATTTTCCCAATTCCTTTATGGCCAATCGTATCATCGCTTCGAAAATATTGAATTAGTTTTTATCATTGAATGTTGCGTTATTCTAGAAATACCGAAGCTTTGAGATATGATTTTAAGAAAATGTAAATTTTTCTTTCTCTGCTTGCTTTGGAACAGAAGTTTTTTTTTCCCCTAGTCTATGTGAAGATTATAATTTTCTTCTCGGAGTACTCTACGAATTATATCTGCAGAAATATATCTTCCCTATTACTATAGTTGAGATAATTTTTACAATCCCCACCTTAAGAGTTCTTAACTTTTTTCGTAAAATAATTCTCGTAGTTGTCGAACAACTGGAATCTTTTTCTCACTGTTCTAGGTTTATTTCCAATTTGCCTAAATTTTTTATACATCTGGATAATTTTTTTTGCATCTACCCAAGAATACGTAGAACTTCATTCGCAATATGGAGCAGAAATTTACCTATCTCAGGATTTAGAACAAAACTTTTACGAATTTCAATATTAGTTTCAGTTGCGGATCTTATTTCATATCTATATATATTTTTTCCCTCTTTGAGACCAAATATTGGCATCTTACGGTAACAAAAATTATACAGATTTATTATTAGAAAATGGTAACAAAATTGCAACTTTTATAAGGTGTATCCTTAAGTTCATGATACTGAAATTTGGAGCTATGACGAACTAATTTGTTGATTAATATATTGTTACGAAATTTTCTGGGTGTGTGCGAGTGAAAATCTGTCCAACACGGAGGATAACGACAAATGACGCATTATTCGTAAATCTTCAGGTTGATACACAGGTAGCAGAGCTTGGAAAAGTTATTTTCCACATGGTTTGTACAGATTAGTGATACAGTTACTGGAATAAAACAACATTTTTAAGGACAGTCACAATTATATCAGCAACGTTCAGCTCTCAAGCTTATTAGTTCTCACAACAGACAAACCTCCGCAGTAATACTGTACTTTCAGGACAGGCTCCGATAATTTCCGGAAGCTGCATGCTTCTTCTCCGCAAATTCATCCTACACACTCCACTTCCAAGTGTCGACAGCTTCCAATCGATTTCCTGATAGATCTCCTCAAGAGAAACTCAAAAGACAGACTCCATAAACAGACGCACTAACTGACTGAGGCTTTCGGCGTATTTATACCTGTTCTGGCCAGGTATGACGGCTCACTGGAAATTCGAGAAAAATCCGTAACTTTTTTCCCAGTCGATATTTTACCTAGGTTTCAGCACTTTCGGGAACTTTTCGTTTTGTCACTTCTGTGATAAATTTCTTGCCAAGTCGCCAAAAGGGTCAACAAATCTGTCGCAAAGGTCAAGCGTTCATTGCATGAACTTCCCTTGGCTGACTGATTACATTCACTGAAAGTTTTTTTCTTCGAGAAGCATTTCAGGAAAGTGCCATTTCATGTTCGTTACAAAGTTATTGATTCTTCCTACTTGTTTCTTAGTAATATTGTAAAGTGCATTTTATATTTCCTTAAAATTATAAACTTACACAAGTAATTAATAACATTATTTCAGGCCTCTTAGAAAGAGAGTGAGAGGTGTATGTTCGATTTTTGCACATATTGAATATTTGGGTACGTTAATGCTTTAGAATAGTTAATAAAACATATACATTGGATTAATTACTAGAATAAAATAACACTAGAGTAAAGAATAGTGTAAACTTATGGTATATCATATAAATTTTTAATTTTAAGAGGTAGTGATAATATCTGTGATATCCAATTGCTAGTGTTGGTCTTGGATTTTATAATAGAGCAGATGTTATCCTCATTATATCAGAAAGGTAATTTTTATCCAATTTTTTTCTATTTTCTGTGCAAATGGATTTTCAAAATATTTTCTTTACTTGCAGGATTGTCAAAAGGCATGGCTCAATCAATCTTTGATTGGCCCTGAAGTTTGACTTTGGGTGATCTTAAACACTTTACGCTCATACTGTGCTAAAGAAAAATTGTTTTACAAAAGTCTCACACTTTTGATTTCGATACGGTCCTTAATTTTCAACTTAATTGGCTTTACGGATAATTCGAGGAACACTTAATGAACTTAACAAGAACCGTAGATTTTTTGAAATTATATCTCAAGAAATTGTGAGCGTCATGTGGTATATCCACTATCAAGAGATGATTGCAATTGTGTATTAAAACAGAATTATGATGCAACATATACATACTTAAAAATATAGTACTTTGTTGTGGATGAATTCATATTGCGGTTGCAAGTAGGTCAAAATTCCCCTGCTACTTAGCATTCGTTAAAAGCATTTAAGCGGAACGTAGAACAGCTGTCTATCAATAACTAAGTGTGGAATATTTCCGGGGTGAATGATCTTCAACAATAACTTGAAAACATAAATTGGTAGATTCATTAACTCTCTTCATAAACTTTAAGTGGCATCTTTAAAATTCTCTCGAGAAAGTCAAGGGCTCATATTTCAGAGAGGATTACCTCAGGGTAATGTAAAGAATGTGAAAATGATTCAAGCTTAACTTCAGCAATTAAATGTTGGAATTGGCATCGGTTTGAAAGTGTTCCATTACCAACCTTTTAAAACAATAGAAGTGTTTTTTTTATTTAACTGAAATATTGATAAATTGTTAACTGAAATTAATGTTTATTTTAATCACACTCTTGAAATTTACCTTGGCTGAAAAATATTTGTTTTAGAAGGAAATGTTTGTACTTCTGATACTCATAAACATTAGAAACTAAATTTTTGCAAATGTTATTTTAAAAATTAATTTGCATACATTTTCAAAGCATAATAACTATCAGATTTTAAAAAAATTATGGTGGAATTACTAAGTTTTATTACGTGTTTTTCCTTTAACGCTACTATAAAATACTTTCTACTGATAAAAGTTATTTAAAATGTAGGTTAAAGTTAGAAATAATTTCTTATTTATGTGACTTTGAAAAGTCTGAAATGCTTGGGCAACGAACTCAACTAAAATTATTGTTTTAACAGCGCATAAATTTATTGAGTAGAGACGTTCTAAAATACTCACTATTTAATAAATGAGTCTCGTTAAACAAACATTCTGATCTACAAATATCGACAATTTTTAATTATTATTTCTTTTTAAAAATTTCAATCTCGACATATTAAAAATTTTATTTGATTTCGAATATTCGATCAAGTGGCGTAAAGAAATTCAAACAAGCCATATTTGATCAATATTATCGTCCTTAGGTAAATGAAGAATAATTTTAAAAATACTCTCAAATTATAGTATGCTTATATTTTTCATTTCATCTGTACAATTCCAAGTGGGTGAATTAAAAGATATTTGTTAATGGCAAGTAGAGCTTATATGAATAAACATCATTAACAACTATTTAAAAGTACATTAATTTCTGATATTAAATGAACCGAGCCACAGTTTTCCACGCTGAGTTACTTGCAGCTAAATTTAGACCTAAGCTCTAGAGAATAGTTGAAATACTAATTTTTTATTGGTTTATTAGGTCCCCTGTTAATTATACATAAGCCGGCTATATCGAGCGATGATATTTTTAACTCGTAACAGTTCTGTTCCAAGTTATTTAAGGAATTATTCGTTACTAAAAATAGAACTCACGATAGTTTTTAAACACTTCAAACATAGGATGATTTAATTACCTTCTTCTTTATTCTGTGTAATAGTCAATCATTTTTATCAACTGGATTATTCATTTTGTTACAGATACATGAAGTGTAACTTTAGAAATAATTAGTGTAACGTATTGAATTTCAGAAAATTCTTATACTACCATTATTCATTATTCTTATTTTATACCATTTTTTTCAGAAGTGAGCGAAATTTTGTTAGATTTAAATCGCTTAAATGTGTGCAATGCTTTATTTGTTACATGTAGTAAGATTGCCAGATTTTTGTGAATTGATGTTTTTAATACTTTATTACCTTATTATTAATTTTTATACTTTAAATATTCATTTTTTTTCTTTAATTTAATACACATGAGGCAATAACGTTTCAATCATTTATCAACGAATAAAATATAGATCATGCAAAAAGTTTCATAAATGTAGTTATTCCTCAACTGATAATTGACAACCGCAATAGCCGAGTGGTCATGGTTGCTAGTTCATGGCCGGGGTAGCTTCCGTCGAGTCGTGGGTTCGATTCCTGATTCTACTGATATCAAATGAACCGAGTTGTTCGGCTGATGCATGTTAATTCAAAAGAGGAACAGAGTCTTCGCGTGAGTTAGAGTGGAAGGTTGGAGAGTGAAATGAAATTACAGGTATCGTCATCGTCGCTAGATGAGGTTTAAATTTCCGATGTCTATCAGCAATAGTCTTTGAACACCTTCTAATTGAGATAATAATAAAACAATCCATCTATCGATAACTCCCAGCACAAAAGAAAACGACCAAAATAACATTTTTGTAACTATCGGTGAGAAAAAATTTGTAATATATGACTTTTAAACTGCTGACTATCCAAACGGCAACACTAAGAAGGACAAGAGACATCATTGTCAAATTTATTAAAGAGATAATACTCAATACAAAGATGAAATGATTGAAAATAGAGCCTTCCGCGAAGTGAAGAAAACGATGAAACCTGTATTAAATATTGCTGCTATGTCTCCCAATAACAGCTGCTATATCCCCAGGCATTGAATAAAAGATTATTTGGATGTCTTGTTGGAGTATGGCAACCCATGCTGCCTCCACACGTTGCCAAAATTGATCTGGTGTAGAAGAGGATGGTGAATGACGGACCAGTTCTTGTTCATCTCGTTCTCCTATCATCGGCTATTCGTGTTCGACAGGCCGATCGTGAGAACAGACAAACCAAGGCCGCAATGCAATCTGGTAGGAAGAAGAAATCTTTAACTTTGTGTGTGCTCACGTATTGTCCTGTTGGAATGTGGCCGCAAGCAAACTGTGAAGATATGGAAGGAAAATAGGATCCAATACCTCAGAGATTAGCGCTGAATGGCCATTGTATCGGCAATGCATACAAGGGGGTGGGAGAGTGGCATCCAACATACGAGACGGTACATGAGGCAACGATTAAGCAACTTCTCTCCACGTGACTGTAGACATTAATCTGATTATCGTAGTTTTAAGGTAGAAGCGTGATTCTTTTGCAAAGGAAATTCATGCCATTCTGTTGTGCATATCCACCATTCAATGCACCATTGCAAGTGAAAAACCTTGTGATTTTAAGACAGACAAAATTGCTGCAATAGACACCTTGCGAATATTCCTCTAATTTGAATGATACGTACGTAACTTGTTGTACGACAGACTATATTTATTGTGATATGGTTCCTGATGAATCAGAGAGATCCATGCACATAACATGATTGTCATCCTGTGTAGTAGTGTGATGAGGCAGGTGCAATAGCTACCGACGGTCAGTCGTTCCCTCCTGTAACTACCGATTATTAACCCACATCGCTGTTGCTTGGTTATGTCCCACACGATCTCCAACTCCACAAAAGAGAAATTTGCTTTCTATATAAACAGTAGTTCTTCCTCGACAGAACTTTGAAACGTGCTGGAATGACGTTCGTATTCTTAGAGGTTTACTAAAGCTACTTACGCAAAACAACCACACGAAAAAAAAAACAATCCTGTATTTCAAAACTGTAATCTTTTCTTCCTTTCTATAGAGCTTATTGGGACACCACAGGTGCCCTTGATATGTATCTGCGTTGAAATGCATTTGCATATCCTATCGCGGTATACGCTCGGTGAAAATTACACGCGGTTTGGATTTCTTCATGGTATAGCATTTTGGGTAGCCAGCAGCGTATTATAACATTTTTATTAGCGATACCTGCATTACTTTATATGCATTATCACTATTAACTTTTTATTTTAGAATACATAGGTTTCTAATTCATCATCATATTGATTACAGATTAAATATTTTTTTTCCTCTTTCATATGCTATTGTATTATATAATTCACTATAGAGTCTTATATAAATACTTTTACACTTATTGACTTCGAGGGAATTTAATTAATGGTGATAATGTATTATATGTAATTTATTACTTCTATTACAACATTAACATTACCAATATCTTTATTACATTTCATGCATTATCACAATTAACCTTTTATTTTAGAGCATATAGTTTTTAATTAATCATCATATTCTTTATAGATTGTAGGAAAAAAAATTAGTCTATAATGCCCCATTTTATTATAAGTGTAATTTATAATAATTATAAATGCTTACACTAATTAGCTTCGACCGAATGTACATAATGAGAACAAAGTAACATCCTATTGCTTATTAGAATTGGTTCACAAGAGTATGAACACATTAGATAGGAAATGTGATTTTCTATCACACAATACTCTCTTTCCTCTCGTGTAATGAACTGTCAAATAGACCATCACTCTTCATTAATAAGTAATCGCTCAATGAAATTTTATGACGTCATTCCAAGCAAAATCGATAGCATAAGTCCTTTCTACGGATCAGTCAATATCTCTCCATTCTGTTTAACTAAGTATTATCCATATGATAATGGTAATGCAAAATTAAAGGTGCAGATCGTAGTGTGTAATGAAATGGAAAAGTATTTATGTTTGGCTTTATAAATATTCAATTTATTAACATTTCTCAGATGATCGTGGGATGAGGGAATAGTTTCGGATATAATTTGAAAACCTTGAGAATTTTGAATTTTTTACTAAAGAACGAAGATTTATTTCATTCAAAAATTAGTTATCATAATTGCATGTTTAGACTTTCGAGAACGTAAATCATGTAATATTTATTTAAACTATGACGCAAATTGATATGAATATTATAACATTCAAACTTAAAAGCCTCTTTATCTTGCTTTCAATGTAAATAGCGTCAATGTATTACTGTTTTGCACTTTATAATCCAGAATAATTGGTTCATTAATTTTTTTCATTTTGTTCATTTTTAATGGGTTTTCTTTAACTCACTTTGTAACTTTGTCTGGATCAAAACTTTAAAAGCTTTTTACGCCAAGTCGCCAAATCCGCCGCATTAATAATGCGACGGATTTGGCGACCATTTGGTGACTTGGCGTAAACTTTAATTCTATAAATAATTAGTTTTACTCAAAAATGTTACAAATGGATATAAGCAACGTAGCCCACTGACATTGTGTGTTTGGTTTTAAAATGTGTCCTCAATTTTTAATGCATTTTGAATTCTTTTACTTCTTTTGTAAGTCAATATTCGTTCACTTTATAATGCTTAGTTGAGGTAAAAATTTTCAAACGTATTTATTTTAGATGATAAATTTAATAAACGCCAAATAATAAAATAAATTATTAAAACTAATTATTGAATAAATTCAATTTGACTCAAAGTTCCCTTTTAATCTTAAAATTTAAGATATAAAAAAATTATTTTACGCAAAGTGTAAAGTTTGAAAGAAAACTCATGAAAAAAACCTCGTTTTCTTACCGGTGTTGTTTGGAGCCCACTGACATATAAAAATTTCTTTTTGCTTATAAAAATTTCCGTTAGCTGGTAATCACATTATTAAAAGCTCTACTCATGCCGTGCATTCATTACACAAAATTATTTAAAAAGTTAATAATTATTAGCAATATAATTATTTATATATTAACTCTTGAATTAATATATTTATTTGGTATATATGGACACGTTATATATAATCGAATATACTAGTGTGTTAATATATTCCATATATAAATTCAGCGAAAGAGAGTACTAAGTTAATTATAATCAAATATTTTTTGAATTTACCAAAAAAAATGGAATTTTCGACCTATACCTTTATATGTGTTGGGTCTTATTTTAATCTTGTAGTCATATAACAAATGTAGTGTGTGCATCCTTTACAGCTTTTAAATAACTTGAACGAGTTATTTTTAATTACGCCATGTATTTCGCGCCGTAACGAACGTAACAGTTGTTTTGAAATTTAACCACATTTCTTAAGAGGTTCGCAAATGGGAATGATGTGGTATTCATTTAAATTGTGATGCAAAATGACGTGAATGCTGTAACATTCACATTTATAAGCCACATTATCATGTTTTTAATTTTATATAGCGTTCAGTTTTTGTTATTTTGCACTTTAATATTCTGGCTCTCTGGTTCATTGATTATTTTCGTTTTATTTTGTTTTTCTTCGTGTAATTAAAACTATTCGCTTCCTGGCAGACTGCGTAAATGAAAAGTGCATCACTTGACGTGGATGGAATAGCATTCACATTTTACATAACTACTCAAATCTGATATCCTGAGCCTCAGACAAAATACAACTTATCAATATTTGGATATCACGATTAGTTTAATTATAAATAATCTATTTTTGTAACTCATTAAAATTCTTACAGTCCGTGAACGTATCAACTGTAACAGTCATCGAAGTGCAAAGCTAATGTTAATTTAAAATGGCTAAATAAATAATTCATGTAAAGAATATTTTTTAATGTCCCTAGAATGTTAGTTTTAAAATACAGTAATTACAGCGGAGGTGGGTTTCGAGCGTTCTGTGATCATTAAAGTATCTGAAATGTTTTATAAATACGACTTTAATGTTTTAAGAGAAATTAATCTAAATGTGACCATATAAATTTAAAAACGGTATTAATTTCCAAAATAATAAAATATTAAATATTTGAGTTAAATCATAAAATATTTTTCTTCTCGATACGGATGAAAATTCACCATCAAAACAATGACATTGTTGAAAAATTACTGTTTCATTTTTTCTGTGGCAACTTCAAAGTATTCACTTAGTAATTATATGATTGTATTATTATCTTATAAGATAATTCTCAATTAATTTTCTCTTCTGCTTATAATTTCTTGAAATAAATGGAAACTGAACATGAAATTTCATCTTGGGGAATAACTGGGTTAATATTTAATTCGTTCTAAAATGCGGAAAAATTTCTATTAAAAAATAGTTCATGGAGCATTTAATGAAAAAGGTTTTTAAAAATTTTAATATAACTCATATTTCAAAAGTAGCTTTTAGAACAAAATTAAAATAGGTGATTCATAAGTATTAATATGATTTTTAAATGACGAAAATAAATCATATCAAGTGCTTACAGATGTAAAAATATTAATTTTAAAAACATCGTGAGGTGTTAAGGGCTCATTTATTAAGATTGTCTTTGCCTATGGTTCAGACCAAATCATGGAATATATATATATATTTTCAGGTATAAAAATATTCCAGTTTTGTAATAGCTTCATACAGCAATAAAGAATATATCTATTTATAATCCAACATCGGAAAATTTTTGAAATACTTTACGAATACTCATTTTTTTTATTGTAACATTTCAAATTAAATATAATTTAACATTATAATAGAGGAGGCGAAACAGATTTATTTCTCGAACTTTATTCGTCCTCAGTCTAGGATCACAAACAGAAACATTCGTGAGCCGAAGCATTTTTTCCCAATTAATTTAAGAAAATTAGAATTAACCTGTTCAAGCCACAAAACTGAATCATTATTACTTTGCCTGCAAAATTTTTCAAAACTGCCTGTGTTGATTTTAAAATATTCACACTCAACACCTCTTGAACTCGATGTTTCCTATACAAATCATTAAGTAACATTTTAGCCCTTTCGCATATTATGGTCTCACTAACACTATCTACATCAAAATCTTTGTCACGTATCAACATCAACAATAGTATTAATTTTTTTAAACATTTTCAATAATTTGACGTCTCTGCTTTGTTAAAAGAATCACATTCTTTTAATCACACTAGCTATATATATATATATATATATACAGATTCCACCAACTAAATTGAGTGGTTAGATTAGAAACACGAACACTTTTGTCATGTTATTGCTTTCTTTTTTTCAATAGCAATTCGATTTAGCTTGCCAACATCGCTCGTACTCTTGCCGCTTTTTTGATGCCATATTAATGGTTAATCTAATGCAAAATTAGTACGAAATGACGTGAAATGATGTGAGTGAACAACGCTTAAACTGTGCTGGAAAAGCATAATAATGGACTGATCGTGAACCGAAGCAAGATTTGCCTTAAAATTTTAATCACAAGCAGATTCGTTCGCGAACAGCATCAGTTGTTTGCCTAGGTATGCTTGTATGGAATATATTATGTACAGGAAAAAAATAAATTGATTTAAACAAAGCTAAGGAGAATATTAAAATAGGGTTAGAAATAAGAAAGTGATATTAATAAAGTAATTTTTGAAGCACATTGCAGGAACATTTTCCATTTTGATAAAGTATGCCGCATGTTTCTGTTCTTTCACATTAGGCGAAGACAACTGCATTAAAGAAATCGATTTATTTATATAATGTTATAATAATATATTATATAAGACTTGCCTCCGATTTCATATTATGTTTACAATACATTTGGAATACAACTGTTGAAATAGCCTTAAGTTGGCAAATTTATTTTAGTAATTCTTTAAAAATTCTGTTTTATTTTGATTAATAATCTCCAATTCCTACTTACCAGTTCTGTTACAATACAATAATTTCAGACGAAAAAATATTCTTAGCCTCGAGTTTTATAAGATGAATTTCTTATTTTCATAAGTATGGAAAATCTTCTCAAGCAACATGAGTTTCGTAGAAATGTTTTTAGGGAAGATATGAAGTTGTAAAGTTGAATGACTTCTGAAAATATTGAAAATATATTCCAAAATATTATCAAATGGGAAGAACTTTTCCATAAAGAAAAATGCTGTAACAGTATTATTGTATTCTAACACCAACTGATAAAAGCAGCACATTTCAATATTAATTCCATTTTGTTTGATTTGTTTTGTTGTTTTCTTATATCTAACAGGCTTTTCTTCATGTCTTCCACTTATTAGTATAACCGACCTCCAAAAGTTATCTAACCAGTACTTTGTGTCGAATTTGAAAGCAAGAGAACATGCAAACATGAAATTTGGAAAAAAATGTACTACCTCAAACAATATCTTACAGAATTTTCATAATCTCATAATTTTAACATTTTACATTTTTTTAGCAAAGACCCACTATTTTATTTAAAAATAAATCACATATCTTTGTGAAAAGAAATATAAATGGATTCCAATGAAGTATATGGCTGCTCCTTCTTGTAATGAAAATTGCTGACATCGTCAATTAAGTTGTTGGGCTCTGAAAATTGGAAATCAATGCCCATACATGGAGCAACAATTGTTTTTGCTCGCTCAACGACCGCGGAGGAAATGTAATTACCTCTCTGCTGAAGTAATCTCAGAGATAACTACTTTATCGTATTATAGTCTGGAGATTGCGGTTGCAATTCCATTCATTCAAAACCTCGATCTTCGAGGTATTCATAATGAAGCTTCTATTGGTAAAGTAAGGCATTATCATCCTTTGGGAGAAATTAGTCCCCAATATCACCAGGAAATGGTATGACACATGGAGCAAGGATCTCGTCCCGATATTTCTCAGCAGTTAAAGAGTTCGCCCATATAGCACATGCAGGTCAATGTGACTACTCAGAGAAATTCCAGCTATATTCCAGCCAGAAATTCCAAACTATGTTTCCACCTCCTGTATAACTGTGTCTTTAAACAATGTTATGTTGTTAGTATCTGGAGCCTTGTTCTCTCCCAATTAGCAGACAACCCGAACAACTCTACAAAACAAGCCGGGATTCCTCTGTGAAGAATATCGAAGATCAGATCTGTCGTGTTCAGACAACCTTCTCTTTTAGCCAACGTAAACGGACTCTTCTGTATCGTCTAATACGATAAACGCACACAAGGTGTCAGAGTCCTTGATTGTGAAAACATTTGAAAAGCACAGTAGTAGAAATCGCCATCCCTGTTGTAATACAATGATCTGAAATCAATTGAGGGTTGGTAGAATTTTTCATCCTTCAGGTCCGGAGAATTAGAAAGCTATTTTTCGCAACCCGTGATTGGAGTGACACAAGTCTTTTTGATACTGTATTTTCAGATTAAAATTGATCCCAGAGCCTTTGGATCTCACTATGAGATACAGTAAGACATCTAGTAGTGTCTTAATGTAGTAGGGTAAGTGCAAGAAGAGCTCCCATAAAACAAGTTTATTTAAACAACTTAGCAAATTAGAAAAGGATACGTTATTAGGCTTTCTCTGCTTCCACAACTACATTTAAGCTTGTTGCCTGCCGCTGAGCTCCTCGCTCAAAAGCAATGTCCGTCATGAGCTCATCGTGCTCCAACAGCGCCCTCTGACAGAGTGTCGGCAGAATGGTATGTGAATTATGTAATAATCAGCTTCAGCATGTGATAACAGCATTTTCATCCAACCGAATGCCTGCCATCTAAGCGAATCGGGTAAACGACTTCTATGCAAATAGTTAACAGCATCAACAATTTTAGATCAACAAGAATTTTAAGAAATTCCACACAAATTATAAAGAGGGATATTCGCAATTTCTTTTGCTGCTATAAGATGTACATCTTTAAAAAAGATAGTGTGTCCGTATGATTGCTTCATTAGGTTTAAACGGAGTTACGTATGATCATTCATATAAACCATATTTTTTCTTTATTTTCATCCATTTAATGGTGATCGTGAAAAAATTGGTTGTACCCTAACTTTTGGAGATCCCTGTAGATCATTTTTCTATAAAATAAAAGAAGTATATTAATTGAATATTTCTGAATTTTGTTAATTTATTGTGTTTGTATAAACTATTTTATATTTTCTAAGCCACTCGAATTTATATTGATGATGGAACATTTCTATATTTAAAAAAAAATTAATTTTGCTTAATACTCTCTGATGCTAGACGAAATCTTAAGAGTGGAAAAATATTTTAGGAAGACGTAAGATTATTAAAATACATTTTTATAAGGACCTTTTTTTTATACAAAGCGTGTTTTTTTTTTTTTTAAACAAGAAACAATTTTTGCAAAATTGCCAGACGTAAGATTACCGAAATAAATACTCCTACTCAACATTTCTGCTCAAAATACTTTACCAGTTAAAATATCACTTAAGTCGGCTAACTGTTTTTAAAAAATTGCATAAATGGGCATTTTATAAAAGTCGCTGAATTAAAATAACTCTACCATCATTAAACTTACCAAAAAAGAAGAAAGAAGATTAAATACTCTTCGTTATTACAGCATTTACTAAAAACATTATAAAATTGAAACAAAACCCCAAGATATATCTCCCCACTTAATCATAGATGGCTCTGACCAAATCCGGGCATTAAACGGTCTCTCTTCCACCAAAACAAACTGGAATCGAAAAGCCATTTAACGCTTAAGTACTATCTCAAAATTGGATGCTTATGAATATATTTATGCATCTATCGGCCTTTGTTCCCTCCATAATGACAGAGCGGAAATTGCGCATTTGGATATAAATATATCGGTGGATAGATATAAATATTCTTGTCTGTATGATCGCAGGCACCACGTAAAAATGGAGTTTTTATCGGTTAGAATATGATAAACGGATGGAAATGTTTCTTGTTTAATGGTGCGAAGCAAAATTCGATTACTTTGCGACAGGGTGGAAAGAAAAAGAAAATCTGAGTCATTTCTCTCTATCTTTTGTTTTTATGATGGAATAGTTTTGTTTAGAGAATTGAGTAGTTTTTCTGTTTTCGGTGATTGAATTTGGCAGTTTTCGCTGATGATGGAAGGGAGGGATGTGGAAATTTGATTCGATATACTGCTATTTTTAGGGATTACGTCGTCGTTGCAGCCGAACAGTTTCGTATCGGAAAAGAACAAACGTAAATTTCAGTTGTTTCGAAGGCGGAGTCAAGTGTGGTCCGTGTGATTTAAGTCATTGTGGGGATTGAATTTAAAGCCGATTTGAAGAGGGAAAGTTGTGGATTCTGATCATATTTATAAAAATAAAGCTGAAGATTATTTTGGCATTTGTCGCTTTCGTTCTATATTGAAGAGAGAATTGTGTTTTCTTACTTTTCTTTTTTCCCCCCACTACATGATAACTGTTCACTTTCTTTCAAAAATATCTTCCAAACATATAATCATTTCCATAGAGAGTTTCATCTTTGAACAGATCAAAAACTGATCCCTAAATGTATCATATAATTCTAATGTGATATAAATTAAACTAAGTCAATATGGGGAATTCAGGATTTTAAAAGTATAAAATGGAATTAAATAGAATATTCGTTTTGTTTCAATTTATGTTGCTCTGGAAAGGTATTGGCAAATTGCGCCCCGTTGACCAAATCCGACTCGTTATTTTTAATCCGACCCTGGGGTTATTAACTTAATAACAGATTTATTATTTTGTGATAATAGATTTATTATCACAAAAAAACAGTAATATTCATCTCATTAGTGTAAATTTTAATCAATTATATGGAACGTTTCTTAAAAAATGGAAATCTTTTAGGTTTTTCTCTTTTCTTTTTTTTTAATTAGCATGCGTTTTTGAATATTAAGTGAAACCTGTTTTTTATGGTATGTACCTAAAGCTG
Source organism: Nephila pilipes (assembly GCA_019974015.1). NCBI lineage: Eukaryota > Metazoa > Arthropoda > Arachnida > Araneae > Nephilidae > Nephila > Nephila pilipes. Next base: position 1,015,326 of record BMAW01035302.1, on the reverse strand, counting down.
AAGCATTAACTATTGTAATATAAATATCGTTTATTCAAATATATATGTGTGTTTATGCATTAGAATATATATATATATATATATATATATATATATATATAT
>BMAW01035302.1:962666-1013139 GCA_019974015.1 Nephila pilipes | reverse complement strand
TTGTCATTATATATGCTAATGTTTAACATGTGGGAAAATTAAAATATGAATAGAAATATATCTAATGTTAACGCAAACTGAAATTTTAAGATAACTATTGAATTGCAAATGTTATAAAAGTACTAAAATATGATGTGAATAAAATCAATGAAGAAAACCAGTTGAATGTTATTTAGTATATTTAAGACATGTAAAGTTAAGCTAAAAAGAAATTACATTGCTTAAGTATAGTTAAATATTCAACAGTTATATTTAAGTGTTCAAATTGAAAGTATATAATTAAAATAAAAATACAGCCAAAGTGCAAAATATTTATATCTAAAAGAGTTAAAAAACTTCAGATAAACGTTCGAAGAGATAAAATTATACAGCTTCTCAGCTCTTGGAACAATATATGTATATGTAAATTATGATCAATATTTCATGCTCCATTTACTGCATAAAATGAGTTAAACAGAATAAACAAAAATTTACTATCGAGAATGTACACGAATAAAAGAACAAAAGTTTAACAAATGGTACTCGATTAAAATACTATTGCCATACCCATGATAAGTATTATTATAAATAATTATGTTAGTCATAAATTCCAAATGTGCAGTTTATGCTTACTCTGTATTATGAATGAAAAAAAATACTAATTCTGAATTAAAATAATACAAACTTATACCAGAGTCCGTATTAAACCAGTTCTTAGAAAATATAGAAAAGCAAAAATGTTAAAATTGATTTAAAAGAACTAAATAAAATGACATATTTTAGTACAATTATTTTTAAAGGTTATTAAAATAAATGTTTATAATTCAAATTCATTCACATCAAACATTTCGCCCAAGAAAAGTGTGTCAAATAAACAAATTTTATATAAGAAGTATACGTTATTATAGTGATTACAACAGAAACTGATCAATTTATTGTAAGAAAACACATATAATGTAGAGGTTTGTTCCTGTTGAGCCACCCTTAGCATGTGACATGCTACCATCGAGCCCAGAGGATCACTAGTCGTGCATAAATCCTACATCTCGTTTCACAGTTGCTGTATATCTCATTTACTTCGCTACTGTAGGTATCCCAGCATTGACTGTCCTGATGCAGATCCATGCTCATTGGTAAAATTTGGGATCGAACATGCCGGGAAGTCAGAAAGTAGCTGGAGCCTAATCAGCAAATTTGCAAGATGGTGGAGCATCGTCCTGTTGAAAATGAGCTCCTGGGAGAGCTGCGCAGGTGGTAACATCTACAGCTGAAGAATCCATACAAACATACTCTCCGGGCTGTCACGAGGTAAATCAAATTAGGATAGACAAATGTATGCGATGACAACCGTTCATACACACCAGTTGTGGGAGCGGTTGCGTTGCTCTGCGAAGGGCAGATTGAGTACTTACCACGAGCTTCACACGTCACGATTCATCAATCACAATTGAATCTGAGTTCGTCGCTAAAGACGACCTGATTCTCATCGATTATCGTCGCTACTTCTGAGCGCGTATTAGTTCACCCTCCAAACAAGTAACGGTGAGTGTGATTCAATGGCAGTAATACATGGGCGCGCGACAGCCTCCTGTCTTGTCAAGGCCTTGTGATGGTACCATAACACGAAGTCCTATGAAGGACATCGTGTAGCATGGATGGTGGATAAATGGACAGTTGGTGCTAAGTGCGTGGTGTCGTTTATTGATGGTGACTCTTCGACTGTCTATGCAGGGGCGTCTTGAGCCTGGTTCGTCTGTAATGACATTCTCTTACGACCATGGTCCCAAATCCTCACAAAAATCAGAACAGCCTGGGTGAGCTACTCCAGACTGTCAAAAATGTCATTATCATAAAATTTATCAAATCAAAGACACTTAATGTAAATTGGTCCTGAAAATAACTAAAGTCTATTTCGATATATCTATTAATTATCTTGGCTAAATATATTGTTTCGGGTGGGTGTGTGTGTGTTTGTTCAAATATGACGACAAATTTAGTTCAATCAACATCAAGATGACAAATAGTTCTCTCAACAAGACCACAGTTTATTTCGTTACAGTATTAGAAGCAGAAAGTCAACATAAGACGGAAAAATAGTTTTAATCAATATTAGAGGGCAAAAATAGTTCAAACTCAACATAAGACAATAAAATTAGTTCAATTGAAAGTTAGACAGGCAGACGGAAATAGTTCTGAATCAACGTACAGACTTGCAGATGAATTGTTCTAGCAATACTGAAGTGACAAGATCCAGTTCTAATAAGCATAAGACGGCTATTAGTCTAATACGTAAAAACGGGATAAAGTTAAATCTAATCAATCCATAAGATGGCAAGTTAGCTAAGAAAATCAACCTTCATTCTTCACAAGTTAGAAACAATAACTGAGCTCATATATTAAAGCAGACTTACTAGATACATAGATTTGACTCGTACGTAGTTGATACAGGTTAAATGCCAGCAAAAATACAACAATGAAAAGCAAGAATTTTTCCCATAAACTTTAATTTCGTTCGTAAGTCAGGTTGAGGACTGAAGTGTTGAAATTATTATGACATGGTGAATTAAGATCATTTTTGGATTTGTGAGGACAAAGTCTGTGGATACTATGTAAATGTGATAATGTATTCTATGATAGTTACTCAGCGAATTGTCATGAGGACTTATTTTTATCGCCTCAGTTCCACATTCAGATTAGATTTATTATTCCTGATTATTTCATGTTATGGAACTACGTGTTCTTAATCAAATTATAAATCTTATGAAAAAGTCATTTTTCCAAGTTACCCGCCATCTTAAGCGTTTGGACAAAATATGTTATTACTTTAAATCTACTGAATTCAACAAAACGTTTTTCCGCTGTTTTGTCTGAAAGTTTATTATTCTTTTCTAAGAACAGTCAAATTTGGGATTGTTTAGTAATGCATTTTTTTTAATTCACCTTATTTATAGAGCAACATGCTTAATTATATTATTCATTTCTATTTGGATAGGTAAATAGTTTTCATTTTAAATGGGTTTCCTATTTCATCTACCACACTAAAAAAATTATCTTTGTATGCTTGTAAGGTTCGAGCTCTTATTTTTAGTATTTCATTTTGATTTTATTGTACCGTATGGATTGTACTATAATATACATGACGTCTGTTGGGTACCCCCTTCCTCTTTGTCGAGAAGGGAGTTGCCAGTGTAATACATATAGAAAACCTGTACTCACGAATGAGACATAGGAGCGGAGACAAGAGAGAGAGCTCCGAAATAGAATGCTGAGCGTAATAAATGTTATTGTTCTTTGTTAAAGTCAGGATTTATATTGAAAATGAGTAAAGTTGCAAGAAAATAAACATCACATCTACTTCTTCCAATGAGAATGCGTTCATTTCCAGAAGAAGATTTATGATCAAATGTAAGAATTAAAATAATCTGTATCTTCTAATGTTAGCATGTATTGTTATTCTCAGATGAAGTCAAGAAGAAGAGATAAAATGTATTTTTCAGTTTATGTATGAGCAGGAGATATACCCCTTCTTATTATAACTGAAACTGAATCATAAATATATATAGATTAAGATAAAAATATTGGTGTTAAAAACTATTGGCATTTACTTACTTCACTTTTGTTTAATTGATTTCTATTTCCCTCAAGTAAGGGCAAACGTTCGTAACACCTTTCAAGGCATGATAGTTTGTTATATTAATTGTTTGAAATAAAAATTTCTGTTAAATTCTTTAACTGTCTCGTAGAGTTAGAAATATAAATTTCAACGGCACATTATGAGGAACAATTATAAATATAATAATCACGCGAACCTAAAAAAAGATCTTTGCTCTGTGGCGTTACTCACAAGCAACCAGTTTCGTTTGTGGTATCCCTCGCAATCCGACAAAGAGGCCATCTGAAACACGGCTGGGCCATTTGAGAAAGGTCTGAAAACATATTTGCCGCACACAAACTTTGAAGTTGAGGTCAAGATTTGTCATAAAACATAAAAAATAAAATGTTGCATAAAATATTTCAAATATTTTCTTAAAGAATGGAAGACCCAAAAACGAATAATTTAAATATACGCAAAAGTGTGTTTAAAAATCTGATAATAAACGTAATTCCATAGAAACCTTCATTGTTTTTTGCTCTTTGTACATTATTGCATTCAAAATAGATAAAATAGTAGAGATTGTAGAGAAAAGTAAAAATTCCTTAAGATTAACATTATATTCATATAAAAAAAAATGGCTTGTTTACAGAACCTTAACGCTTGGTCAATTTTACAAATTGATTAGCTGATATGAAACTAGCGTAATAATTTATACTAATTATCGAAATTTCCGTTTTGATGTCTTGTTCTGTACATATTTTTGCTTAAAGTTATATCCTTTGATTTATTAAAGTAATATTTTTTATTGTATTCAGTTTTCTTCGGAGATGGAAAAAAATTAAATTAAAAGATAATGATAAAAAGAAAGAAAATAATCATAAGCTAACAGGGCAACGAAATGAAAGATCCCTTGCCTGCATTTCCTTTCTGAATGTTTTATAAGTATGCATATCTCTATTAATGTATCATATATTTCTAAATGTTTAGTAAATGAGACATAAATATTCAGAAATAAACAATCGTATAAGTAAAGTAAAAATAATTTCCACTATTTTTACTGAAGATTTTTTTTTTTTGTTATTCTTTCTTTATATGGCGTTTCATTTTATGACTAATTTAAAAATTGCATTTTCGTTTAATTTAAATTTTAAAATTCTTTCGCGGTTCAAGTAGTTTCAATTATTCATTGCTGTTTTCCTTTTGTAATATTGAAATGCGTATCTGAAATTATATATAATGGAAATGGTAAGGCATTTTCATAATATACCACAAAATCTTGTAAAAATAAATTCTTTACAGTTCGAGTATACATTTTATATACCCTCAATCCATTTTCTTCTATGAGAACTTTTATCTATAAATGAATAATATTTACGAACAGAACTGAATATTTTAAACGATTCTTATAGCGAGCTAGAGAAATAATGATATTTCTGAAAAATACTTCATGATTATAATAGCCTTTTTTTGTCATTTGAATATGATTTAAAGCTGTAATTTTTAGAATTTTTTTTTTTTTAATTTTGCTATTATATTATTATTTGCTATTTTTTTTTTATTTGCTATTTATTTATATTTGAAATGTCTTTATCGATAAAATATGTTGAATTAATATATTTTAAAGCTATTTTGTTATCTCTTTTTTTTCAAAAACTTTCTTTTGTACTCTTAAAGCTTAACTAATTAAAAACAATTCTTAAATAATTCCAGATAAAAACCAATGTTTTTAAAATCAACGTTTTTATATGATGGCAAAGTTCATTTAAAAAATTATTGAAATATTAGTTGAAACTTGTCGCAAATGTCTAAACATTGCATTGTTAGGCGAGTAAGAAAGATTCCCAAAGTTTCAGAGCTCTAGCTTGTTGGGAAGTTAGCTAAATTAACAACAAGTGAAATACGTAAAAACGTTAAAACTAACTAAAATTAATTAATTCATCCGGTAAATTAAATAGTTGGAATGCAGTTTAGTCCAACCACCCTTGGTGACAGGAATTATTTAGTGTTATTTTGCCAAATGTGGCTACCCTGCTCCGCTTCGTGGACTCAACGTTCAGCCAAAAAAAAAAATCGCCAAGTTTGGCAATTTTTGAAATCGCTCCAAGTGGTTGGGCTAAACTGCATTATTAAAAAATATATTAGTGGAAACTTATCGCAAATGTCTAAATATTGCATTGAGAGGCGAGTAAGAACGATTCCCAAAATTTCAGAGCTCTAGCTTGATGGGAAGTTGTTTAAATTAACGATCGAAAATTTGATGTCACACTGATACACACACACACCAAGTGAAATACATAAAAACGTTGTAAAAAGGTCAAACTTAACTAAGATCTGATATGTATAAGATACATTTTGTGTGGTAATCGTAATTTTTTACAGGAATGAAACTGGAAAATCTAGTAAATATTCAATTTACATCTATACTTGTGGAGGCTTGCGTTAATCACCTTTGTGCAACTGCGTTGACCACTTTCCTGTGAGACCGTCTCTTTAAGGATATATATTTATTAAATAATCCTTCCGGGAGAAGAGTGCTACAATTCTATCTTCCGTTTACAAGAATATTATTATTGAATTTACTTCTTTTAAAAGAACTTTAAAACTGTTTATCAGAGATAATAGCCTTTGTTAGTCTCTATCCACAAAAAACAATCAATCAAACAAACTATTTATCAATGTAAAGTTTCATTCATGCAGTTTCTTAGGGTTTCGCATACGAATTTGTGTTTATAACTGAATATATTGCATGGTTGAAGAATGACTTTTATTCACAGTAAATTAAAATAAAACTCTCTACAAGCTGGTGACCCGAACAAGGAATGAGTATCATGAGGAACAAGTCTGCGGATTTGTAATCACCTTATTCGTTTACCTCTGGGGCAGAATTAGGCAATATTAGTTCTTTATTTTATTGAAAAATAGAATTATAATGAGATATAGGTTGAAAGCGAAAAAAGTGTACTTAGAGTTCGAACACAGGTTGTGATAGGGTTGCGGTTAAGTCTCCGAAATTTTGTGCAAATAATTTTAAGCTCTTTTTCATAAAGCTTGAGTCCAGTTTCAGATTTGTAGATGTTACGGTTGAGCAAACTGAATTTGAATTATGTAATCTTGATTCTGGTCCCCTCTTTCGCATGTCACGGAAAGAACGACGGTAAATCACTTCAACACACATCCATATAACTACAGCATTTAAAACATTTTCTGGCCCAATTTGAGGTATCTCAGAAATAAAAGGTGAAGACTCTAACAGAAAATTTGAAATTAGGTGGCAAATCTCAAGAAAATGCGTGATTTAAGCGAAAACCACGCTGAAGAAGCATTACTAAAGAACATTTGGATGAGGCGCTCATTGTCTCAAGTTCAGGCTGATTTGGCAGTTAGTCTGATACCATAAAGCATAGCTGTAGCTAATATGAAATTGAAGTTTTCAGAATTTATGTCGATTTTTATAAAATCAAATGCGCTGAATGCCAAAAATGATATCCAATTTTTTAAACAGAGTTCACAATAAATGAAAATATATTCACTTATGGATCTGAATAACTTTGAAGCGTGGCAATATAACTTTAATTATTAAGATGTTATGCTAATTAAATTCTCTATCTAAATTTATAGATACCTTGAATGAATTGCAGAACATCTTACTTTTTTAAAAAAATGGAAATATAAATCAGTCTTATTGTCCTATTGTTTTTTCTCTATTTCCAGAACTTCATTAAACTTATGTAAAAATGCAATGAGGAACAATAAATTTCGGTACTTGCCTATTATAGCGGCGCCGGATGATTAATCGCCAAGCGGTTAAGAAATATCGCCAAGTAGGTTATATCTAAAGATAGGCTTCACGATTTGGCGACGACTTGGCGTAGTCATAATTTGACGGACACCGCTATAATAGACAAGTATCTAAATTTCTAGTAATGAAATCGAAGTTTATTTTGCTTATTTTAACTTTTGTATTATTATATAATTTTTGAAATTTTGTTCATGTATTTTATTATTTGACTTACTACTACTTTACTTTACTTTGATCTACTTATTTTGCTCTGAAAATTTTTCTGAAGCTAAGATTTCAAAAAATGTTTCATAGTTATAACAATTCCTTGTGAAAGAGAAATGTCTTTATATATTTCATTTCGTAGAAATTAAATTTGACCTAATTTGTATTGGTTTTGTAACAGATTACGTTATAGTACATCAACAGATATAAAACTACACTGATGGAAATAATGATGGCCACTAGTTGTCGCTGTCGCAAGACCTTGGCCGGCGATGTTTTAGTCAAGCTGAGTTCCAATTCTGATTCCACTAAGTCGAGTAAAAATCATGATTCACGTTACGTATGACGAGCAAAATCCTCATATTGGCATTCGTGGATATGGAACGTAGGGTACCTGTTCAGGTGTCGACTTTGTCACCTGACAAGGGTTCAAAATTACGATACTTTGAACGTAGTTAACGAACCTTTTCAGTTGGGCAGAAATACAGTCAGAAGTGTTCAATGCAATAAACATAAATAATGAAACCAAAATTCTTTTAAAAAAAACACAAGCAACTACTAAATTATTGACAAAGATATTATGATCGCTAAATTGAAATTAAACGTTGTTATTGCACAAAACCATATAAGTTTCCTCGATCAGAAATTACACGATTTCAAATTGTCTACAAGAGATGAAATAGAAATCAAAATTTAAAAACAAAACCTCTAACAAATCAGTATTATGTATTAAGAGTATTACCATTAAACACTGCTCCTGTGATAAACTCAAATCAAATATTCTGAAATGTGTTTTAAAAGAATTTTTTGTTGCTACATAAATGAAATTAAAGTCAAAAAATTATAAATAAGTTTCATCCGAAATCAGCCAAATTATAAATGATTTTTTTAATGCTAATTTTAATATTTTTTGTTTAAAATTGAAATTAATCTTGTTTTAAACTTCCATTACCTTCATAATAAAATCATTCTAATCTCAAATGTAAATAATTCTTACGTAAACATTTTAAAGTTTTCATTTTCAATACCAAAAATTTCTACTGTTATAATCTGCTAGAACACTGAATATGTTATTGAATGAGCTTTAATCACATTGTGGCCCAAAGAGCAATTCAAGGGAATGCTGAGTGCAAGCATACATTTGTTGCACCCCACTAGTAGATATTACTTTTAAAAATCAGTACACTCATCTTAGTTAAATAGTTTTATATAAAGCCTAAACAGAAGCGTTCGTTTTGTAGGGTAGTGTTATTATTTGCTTTCCCTGTTCCGTGCTTAGAAAAATTGAGCATTGATATGTTCCTTTTTTTTATGGCTACGATATTTGTGTGTATAGGTTCCTTTAGAGATTATTGTTACGTTTCATATCGCCCATTTACTCTCCTCCCCCTCCTGGCGCATATAACACCTGCTGGAATTCTGCAGTTGAGCAATTTGTACAAGATCCCTCATTTTTCGTTCCAATTCCATTTGGCCAAAACAATCATAAACATCGTTCCATAAGCATACACATACAGAATTGAAGGAAGGGAGAGAGAGAGAGAGAGCCATGCTACTCAGAAATGATGGAGAAATTCTTTCTGCTGTTAAAACTTTTCAATAACCGGGAATAAATGATTTCTAATGGGAAAGGGGAGGGGTACCAGGAAGAAAACTGAACAAACAAAAATGGATATCTTCTCGGCATATAAGCGTATAGAGCTGAGTTGAGAATCGATTTGCGTTTAAATGAAATCTCTTGCTCTGAATTGGAGGAATTTATACGTATGTGTATTTTTCTTCCTCGCTGGGAAAAGATGCATTGTTGCTGCCTGGCCGCCATGTTGGTATAATGCGTTTCAATTCAAACATAATTTCATCTTTTAAAAACCTTGATAACCTTTAAATCTACTTCATTCTGCCTCTTTGTGTCGAATGTGGATGAAATGTTCGCGTTTACAGAACTCGTCCTTTTCCAGTTTCAGACAGGTATAAGAGGTAAAAATATCAATTTTGGAACTTTATTTCCGAACATGCAACCAGTTTTTTAAAACAAAATGGCAGTAACGGATGAGATGTCTAAAGTGTAATGCGGCGTGGATATGATTTCGATGCGCGGAAACAGAATAAAGAATCATTGTAAGGGAATATTGTGCTACATTTAACACTTTAGAATGTGTGGTTAGTTACAAAGTTACAGAAGAATAATAAGGAATCGTACCCCCAAATGTTCTGTGCGTAATGTCTTAAGAACATGTGAAGTATTGTAATGAATTGGATTCTTGATTATTAATAAGATACATATTGGTGCAATAATAATCAGCTAAACATTTTTAGCTAGTTTATTCACTTTTGGAATGAGTTAAATCAAAATAAATTAATACTGTGGAAATTTCTCTGAATCACGTCTTAAATCAAATATTATAGAGGAGAATTCTACTTATATAGCTTAATAATTCCATACAGAAAAAAAGACGGTTTATTTCAATCCGATTTCTTCTAATTATGGGGTGAAATACACACGCTTAGAACATCCCGCCTCACTATTGCTTGATTCAAGCTAGTGATCCTGTCAATCTTGCTCATTCTTCTCTTTCCTCGATCTTACTCATTACTCTTCTTATACAGTTATGTTAATCTAAATAAGTCAAGTTTCCGTCACAATAAGGGTTCTCGGTTCTGACATCGTAATAAAATACCCCCAGAAGTTAGTTATAGGGAAATACGGGTGAGAACCCGTTACAGTATTACGTTTTTAAATGTTACTCAGTCATTGCGATATGCTTGTTACATCCCTTACAGAATAGATAAATATTTTCATTAGCTTTTAAATGATACTCTATTCTTTCATAACACTAAACGGTAATTCAGTCAGCAATCTAACAATTTTTAGGAGATATATTGTTAGCAAAATAATAATGTTCCACATACTCTTCTATATGAATGTTTGTTTTTTCGTTATACAAATCCCCATCGTTGACCGTATCGCTCCAAAAAATGTTAGGATGCTTTGCTGATGTGAGGAAGGAGCCGTATGCACATTCCCACCAAATTCTTTTTTTTTTTTCAAATTTAATTTTGGTGATATCTTTCGAAGTCTCTTTTTTCACTATTTTTCCGTGTTTTTCAGCAGATGCAACTAATTCTTATCTGCTCAAGAATGAGTTTTTTTAAGCGCAATTTCTTTTTTTCGAAATCGGTCGAAAAATAACAGAGCCATTTAAGTTCTTATTACTGTCTAAATCTATCTACATTAATAAAAGTAAGTGTGTATGAACGACGTAGCGCTAAAATTGAAAACTACAGGGGCTAAAATTTGGCAAGTGGAAACTATTTTGACATAACAATGAGCCAGCTTAGCTTTTTCATTCTTTTCCCTTTTGCTAATATTTCTGCTCCCCTGTCCTTAGCTGTGGGGTAGCTTAGTAACGTTATGTGACATCCCTGTCTATGCTTGTGACGGTAATTATTCTTTTTAAATTTTTTCAGAAATCGTTACATATATTCATTTACTTGTTCCTCATCAATAAAATTTATATTAAATACTTTTGTGAATTTTTCTGTTTTGTTTTAAATATATACACTTGAAAAGAACACATATTTCAGATAGTAATACGTTGAAGAAATAATAATCTATAGGGCGCAGGTTAAACTCCGGCTCCATGGACCACTAATGTACGTTGCGATGCGAGACGAAACCGAAATTATACTTTTAACACATCACAAATGGACTGTAAATTATTAAATTTATGTACGTATAGTAGTTCTTTAACTATATACTATTTTGATGTAAATTTCAAATAAAACAGTTATCAATCATCTTAACATTACAGGAAAAAATCGAAGCCCTAACATTTTTTTAAATTTTTAATTTAATTTTTTTTTCTTTTGAACGATTATTTTTCTCTTATATATTTTAACAAAGAACCGATGTAAAAAAAAGGTTCCTGCACAGCAGCAAATATTATTATAAAAATGTAAATAATACGTAATATTGCCAAACGATTTAATAAATCTGTTTAAACTAATTATATATAATAATACGGAAATTATGTCATATAATTCTACTAAAAGATATCAAGTAAGATTATATATTATTGTACAAATAGTATGTATAACTAAAACAAGGTAAGGTACGTACGAACTTTAAGGTATCCTTTGCAATAAAAAAATTCCGTTATTTTAGTTAAAGTACTATTATTAAAATAATAGCTCTATTTCTATTGAACATTATAAACCCTATTTCTTATTAATCTCATGATGGATTTCGAAATTTCTGTTACTTGACATTGAATCGTGTGGTGAATTTCTTTTTCTATATTTCTTTTTCTATATAAACACAACATAAACAACCTTCACACAATTACATGTTTCTCAGGATCACGTACATAAACATGGTCTCGAATACGCAACTTGACAATTTGGTCGCCACCTATTGGGCAGAAACAAAATCCCTGCAAAAACGCCCACTTGTGGAAAACAGTTGTAACAAAAATAAAATCATAAATATCCTTCGCATACTTATAGTAAGATGTTACCAATTTCCGAACTTAATGCTTCTCTCTTTCAATAAAATGTATTTCCTTTTGCTCCACATTATTTAAAAATAAAATTCAGTCGCTCATAATGTAGGTATACGACTTATTTCATATCAAAATTCTGAGTCAACAATTAATAAAATCAAGAAGTATTAAGATGGATTATTTTGTTGAACCTTTCTTATATGAATATGTTAGTTCATGTTATTTTTCTATCCAAAAGTCATTTACAACGGCCATTAATAATTATAAATTCGAGAGTGTTCACATAGTACCTGATTTTGACGATATATGGCTTTGTTAAGGCAAGTGTGTGCTACGATTTCGTGCTGTTATCTGTCAAACCCGTGTACTTTCTGAACTGCTCTCGTAAATTACCAGAAATAATAGCTATAATTAATAAAGTTACATAAAATTAGTAATTCTAAAAATAAAATGCGCCATAATCAGCATCTACTTCATTTACGTAATGATGGCGAACTTTTTCAGGTATCAAATCAATACTGCGAATGAGATCTTGGACGCTTTGATCCGTGTGCCTCCGCAAGACAGTTCCAAATCTGGAGTTGAAACGAAAGAGTCCGTGGTCAACAGGATGGCCGTGGAAATGCTCGAAAAACTCCCGTCAGAATACATACTTCATGAGGTAAGGTATGCATTCTTCTAACTGTAAAGAAAAAAAAAGTACACACAGAATGGATAATTGATTTCAAAGAGGAAAAATATTGACATTTTTTTCTGTCCCGAAAGCGAATCGTGTTTGGAAAAATTAAAATGCATGAAACACGGCGTTTGCCCCCCCCCCCCCCCTCGAATCAGTGAATTAGATCTAAGCACTGGAACGATAAAAATTCTCTAATGAATTAATAGAATATTTTTTTAGAATTTTAAATATACTACTAATACTTATATATTATTATATCACGCAAAATCATATCAAAAACTTGCAAAAAAAGTGATGGAAACGCGTTTTTCTTGCATCATTACCCAAAATCACTGGTTTTGTTTGAAACACGTTTCCCAGACACTTTAATGAGTATCTAGTGTTAGACGATGTTTTTTTCTTCCTAAATGGTTGAAAGTCCTAAAAACTCCGTTCAACCATTACTTTCTCATATGTAATAATTATTTTATTCTAGAATAAAGTTTTATGAATAAAAATGATGTTTTAAAATGGTGATGCGTTGTACTTTTTTTCCTTTCCAGTTTCAGTGTCTAGATGTTCCTTATGTCCATTTTCAAAGTCCAAATGTGAGACCTCGTTAGTCTTGTATTAGAATAGCGATTTAGTTCTCGAAGGGAAGGATCGGGTTTAAGGCTCTATTCCATCAAAACCCATTAAGCGAATGTTACTGCACATTTCATTTAAACGGATTTCAAAGTTCTGGAACAATGTGATGTAATATCTTAAAAAAGAGGCTACGAAAATGAATGTCTCCCAAGCTGTCTGATTTCTATTAAAAGTTACAAATCTAACCTGCAAAATCCTATTTTCACGGATCTGCGGTGGAGATAATTCTTAAAATCCAGACAATTCCTTAGCTGATCAATAGGCTATGGGATATTTTCGTTTTCGGGAGGTGTTTTAATTATGTGTTCCTAAATCAGTGATGGGATTAAAATAATTTAACAACTACTTCGCTATGATCGTTTAAAATAGACGATGGAATGGATTATGTAGTGTTTTTTTTTAGTTTTATATAGTTGATATACTAAATAAAAATTTAAATTACATGTTTGTTTACTTTTTAATTACATGTTTGTTTACTGAAGCAACAAAGACAAGGAATAAAAATGTAGCACTTCGCAAAAAAAAGTACAACGTGTTTCATAAAATGAATAAATTAATGTTAAAATTATATTCTATTTTTGAATATAGATAGCGTTGTTTAGACAAGTTTGTATTACCATTGTGTACTGCTATATGTTAAACTAAATTTGACGTCAAAATAAATTTGACATTGATTCATAGGTTAGTAGTTATTTGGCATACATTTTATTGCTACAGCGTCGTCTTGTCACTCTCGATGAGATCCACATTTATTGAAAACCAAGCTACAATCCAAGCAATGGGTCGTTTCCATCGAACGCTCTCCAAAAAAGGTTAAGACGGTCTCATCGACCGAAAAATTTATGGCTATGACTTTTGCGAAAGGCGTCCCACTTATAGGTATTTTTGACAAAGTAAACAGATGAATGGGGAAAACTGCAGTAAGTTCTCAATCCCAATACAAGTATTTTGGATGACACCCTTTTATTGTTTTATCTCATTTTTTCCACTAATGAGCAGGATGCTCATTGCCACGAGCCCTTGAAATATATTGCTACGCTGAAAATGTTTAATGCCAAAGAGAGAAAAAGTCTGAATTTGTGATGTCCACACAGGGTGATTGCTCCGGTGCTCAACTTAAAGGAACTATAATTACAAGTGCTATTTTAACATCCGGTTCGTCTGACTGAATATAAAATTGGATTTCCGGTTCTATGGAATTGGTTGAATCTCGCCATTGTCCTTAGAATTAAGTACAATTTCCTTTTGCGTATGGCATATTTAATCCAACACTTATTGATTACTTTTATAATATACTATTGTTTCTTATATTTTCTTTGAGTTTATGAGATAAAACTATCATTGTAATTAATGTTTTATAAACATGACTCATTTATCGAACGATATAAATATTTGAAGGTACCTTCCCTAACATTTTAAGCTAAAAATTAAGATTACCATTCAAAAGTTAATTAAAAATATTCCATCTAATCAAAACGACTCCAAAAAGACACGAATAACCGTTAAAACAAAGTCATTACACTCCCCTTTTCCCCCCAGATATTCCAAACTGACAAAATTTGATTTTCAATATCAAAACCTCACCTCAACACTGTCCTTTCCGGGCAATCCCCAGACATTAACAGCCCTTATTCTAAGACGTACTCTAATGGCCTTTTCCAGAACTTCATTTTAATGTGTCCTTACATCTCATTAGATATGGTTATTCAGTAGCGAAGGATGGTAACCGTCGCAGTAAATGCCATTCATTTGAGAAAAGGTGGCGGGGAAGGACACAAAACAAAGTTAGAAAAGGAGAAAAGGGCCCCACTAAATATGCACGTTTGGAATTATGGGTGAACATCATTTTAGCGTGTGACTGGATATGGAAGTCGAGTCGTTTAATGAAAGTTTGTAGCTCCCATTTCGACCATTTCGGGAACAATGTGAGAAGGGGGGTCTTTTCCTTTTTTCGAAGAGGGGAACACTTTGATTGGGGGATTGGAGGAAAATTTTGGTTTTTGGTAATATCATTTTCGAATTTCTTTGGCAATTTTGAAAATATTTTTAAAGATACAAGGAAGAAAATGATTCTAATTATTGGGTGTGCATTTATTCTTTCTCCTGAGATACCTATTTAATTCATTTTCGGGATATTTTGATCTTGAATGTAATACATTTTTAGATTTAAGGACACGTTTTGAAAACGTGAATTATGTATTCGAGAACGTAAGTAGTATAAATGTTAAAGTTAGTTAAAAATTAATTTAATAAAAAAAACAAAGATCCTTTCATTAAAAACTTTGGAAAGAATTTTATACATTTGTAATTTCCATTCTTAAATAAGAGGTGGAAACCTATTTTTAACCTATCAGTCCTTAGACAAATGTTTGAAATCTGTTGAAGAGGGAAATCATAGTAATTTATCTATTACCCAATAAAGCCACTTTCAAGAAATTTTATGAACATAATTTATAGAAGAATGCCTTTTTTTTTTTTAAAAAAAAAAAATCATTGTTCAACTTACTATGCATACTACAAACTTCTTTATTTCTAATAGGACTTAATTGGAAAAAAATATCAAAAAATATAATTTTCATTAATTAAATAAACGTTAATAAATAATAATAATTAGTAACATTTTTATTAACTGAAATAAAAATGAGAAAAATATGTAATTGAAAATGAAAGAAGTTGGCATTAAAAGGTTCTGAAAATCCATATACATTTGAAAAGACAGATGTACGTTTCTCACCTCTTGCTGTAGATATATAGAATAGACTCTCTCATATATCATTAGAATTATTCCTAAACATACATTTTGATATATATACACTCATTGCCATAAAAATTTGAACACCAACAAGTAAGGATGGGATTGTATACAAAACTTGCCATGAAGGTTCGTGTCAGGCCGATACGTAAATGATTAGAAACGCAGTGTGATTGCGTGTTGCATGATGTCACCAGAGCGGGTTGCGCTCCGTTCTTCTTGGAGCAGAACTGGTTTGCGTGTATTTAATCTGTTGTAGAGGGACGATTTTTAACTGGAGATGCCCTTACGCCGCCATCGGAAACGACAATATGAGCAACTGTCAGAGTTTAAGAGGAGAAGAATCATAGAAATGATGGAAATCGGGTGGTCAGCTCGGCGAGTTATAAGGACCAGTGCTTAAAAGAGTAGTCTCTTACAAGGTGACCAGGTTTAGAACGCCCTCGACAGACCGATAGACGAGAAGACCGTCACATCATACGACACGCACGCATAGCGCCAACTGTCTCATTGTCCACCATCCATACAAAGGCAGCCCATTCGCTGCGGGATTCTGTATCACTCCGTACTCTCGTAAGACGCCTGATTGAAGGACATTTGCAATCATGGGGCCTATTACGTGTACTGTCATTGGCACCCACTCACCGTTATTTCCGTTTACAGTGGTGTCGCGCTCTAAGGAATTGGACTGCAACCGAATGGAATCAGGTCGTTTTTAGGGACGAATCCAGATTCAATTTGTGATGTGATGACAATCGTGTACGTGTGTGGAGGTCTCGTGGTGAACGTCTCAATCCTGCCTTCGCTGTACAGAGGCACACCGCTTCCACAACTGGTGTGATGGTATGGGGTGCCTTCGCATACGACACACGGTCATTCCTAATATTGATCCACGGCACCATGAAAGCTCAGAGGAACGTTCGTGACATTCTTCAGCTACATGTCTCACCACTCATGGCAGGGCTCCCAGGAGCCATTTTTCGACAGGACAATGCTCGTCCAAATCCCAGGTCTGATTGATCCCCATATTTGTCACCGATTGAGCATATACGGGATTATTTAGAATTGCAAGTTGGACAGCATATGAGTTTGGTCGAATTAAAAGCGCGTTTACAGCAACAATGGAACGAGATGTTGTAGGACATAGCACGAGACTTGTTTACCGCAATGCCCGACCGTATCGCATCATGCATTCATGCTACAGGTGGCCCAACAGAGTACTAAAACCTGTACTCATTTGTAATTTTCTCAACAATTACTGATAATTTTGCTTTGATTTTGTAATCACTTACATCAATGTTGTATTTATGTATGTAGAATTTCGTTTTATTCTGATAACTCTTCTTTATTGCGCAGATTTTTAAGGCAATAAGTGTACATACTAACTGGTATACTTTTTCATCTCACGGGTGAATTGAAAATTATAATAATCCAAACTGATGAACAAAACCTTTTGATATAAACAATTTTTAATTAATGTTTTAAGTTCATTTTAGCCAACTGTAAATTAGCATCCAAGGAAATAATGATTAAGTGCATAAAGTGAATCAACGTGATAATATCAAAGTGAAATGAATAAATTTAAAAGTAAAATGTAACCAAGTAGGGAAAAGCCTTCAAAAAACTCAGTTCATTAATTAAAATAATTTTTAAAGCTTTCATAAAAGAACAATTTAATTTATCAAAAGAATGGTAGTTTATAAAATAACAGTTATTAAATGTTGAATGAAGCTGTAACCGATAATAAAACGTTACATTAAGGCCATTACCATCTACCTGCATTAAACATTACCATCTACCCGCCATTTTGATTTCGTTAGCTTAATGTTAATCCTATGGAATTCTGACTTTAATTCTCATATCTTTACAATTTGATCTATTTGAATGCAATAAAATGCATCTGAAAGAGTAAAAAATAATGAATGCTTCTGTGGAATTACATTTTTCCTAAGATTTTCAAAAATACTTTTATTCTTATTTTAATGATTCGTTTTTGAGCTTTCCGGTCTTTAAAGAATATTTTCAAATATTTTTTTAAAATTGGAAGAAAAAAGTAATTCCACAGAAGCATTCATTATTTTTTGCTCTTTCAGATGCACTCTATTGCATTCAAATAGATCAAATAGTCAAGATGGGAGAATTAAAGTCGAATTTCCATAGGATTAACATTAAGCTGATGAAATCAAAATGGTGGGTAGACGGGAACCTTAAGCTTAGCAGAAATTAAAATTCAATAACAGAGAACGTTACATTTAATTTCTTCACGTGAGTGAATATAACAATCCAAATATCAAGCGTTAAATATCTTTAATTAATAATAAAACTTTAACAAAAATACATAATTATCATATATCAATAACAATCAAAATTTTTGAAAAGTATTTTAGTAGATTTTTAATGAGTAACAAATAAATGAACAAATGTAACGATCTCCAAAAAATCTTTGATTAATAAATAAAATTTCAAATACACGTAGACCGTGAGGTAACATGTGCTAGAATGATACTGAGTGGAGTTCAAACCTCTAGCAAGAGCAAAATGGGAGAAAAAGAAATAAAATTTGTTCATTGGTTGTGCAGTTAAGAATTTATATTAATTCCCACTAATTAAAAAATTCTCCTTTTTTTTACTTAAAGAGGGCCAAATAATCTTTGCATATACTGTGTGAATACCGATTCATTTGGGTTGATAGAGTACTGGTTGAAACGATGTAAAAATTTTAGAAAAATTTATGCTTTTCATACATATTATTCTTATTCTTTTAATTTCAGTTACAACACTCTCTTAAGCTGATTACTTTTACGCTGTGTCAAAATTTTGCGCCTTGAGGAACATGTTATGTACTTTTTTTAAAGTTGAACTTTACAAAAACTGACGTTGCTTTCATTCTGACATTACTGACATTCCAGAGATCCGTGATCAAGGATCTTTGGAATGTTGTTTAATGTAGTGCTATTGGCTGATGACGTAGAGCGCAGGAGTCATTTTCTTGTTTAGTAGGAAAAAACTTTCAGACGCTCTAAAACTTTCAAAGCAACCCTTCTTTATGCCTTTTTGACACAGAATGCATTGCATATAGTATCATCTTTCATTTTAAGTTAACTTTAATGAATCATATTTAAGTTTCCACTAGCTCTGAGTTCATTAAATAATAAGCGATGTTTTCATGAATGAGCATATGTGAATGAAAGGCATTATGAAATGGGATGATAATTATTCAAACAATAACAAGTATTATATCGAATTTGAATACAACCTCCCCCATATATATATATATATATATATATATATATATAAGATGATAGCATAATCATAAATAATAGGCCTTCCAAATCCGGTGTCGTCTAACAGGATAGATACAAAAAAAATCAGAATGAAATTTATGCAAATTAAATCCGTTATAAAATAAAACAAATCGCTCACCAATGTGTTTAACATCCTCACATTCATCATCTAAGGCAAATAGCTCCTCAAGTATATCCTCACTTTCTTTGTTGTTCGATTCGTCATATGAATGTTATTCTGAACCTAGCGAGTCGATTACTGCTTCGTCATCAGTATCCCGTAACAAATCCTTCTCAGTTCCATCCATTGCGTTAGAAATCCCGCACATTTCGAAGGATTTGTGGTTCCACAGGCAGAGCTGCTAAATGTAAGGAAATAAATTTGTGAGAATAATTTATTTGATTGGTTGTTTATTAACGTCACACTGAGAAGCAACATGGGGGCTATTGGCGACAGATCTCGTCATTTCGAATGTCGGACAAATGACAAAGATGGCACAAGAGCCCCTTCAAATCTCCCACAACATGCCAATAGGAGGACTTGGAGCTTCGACGGATTTACCGTGCATCATTCCTGCTACATGACGGGTATTTAGTAGCATCTGGACGAAGTAAAACTGGCCGCGAGTTCGTGACCATGACCTCTGTGCCAGACGAGCAGCGGTTTGGATTTCCCTCACATCTACACATAAACGAGCTCTTTTAAACTGTAGTATAGGACAGTGGCCAATGTCATGTACAGTGACGAATTTTACTTTACTCTGAACACTGATATTCATCAGCTAACGAATATGGTAGGAAGGTAAAACTAATTTTTTCACCCGAGAATCGTCACGGAAAGACATCGTTTTCCGTCAAGGTGTAGGTAGCACACGAGGAGCTCTCGATTTTGACTTCATATTTTAGATGATAATGCGCCTTGTCATCATGCGAACCTGATCAACGAACTCCTTGAAACGAAAAACATCCAAAACCTGCCATGACCTCCTAATTCACCTTAACTAAATGCTATCAAATATGTAGGATATACTAGGGAGACAACTTGTAGCACTTCCGTTCCTACCAAGTTCCGCGTTCCAGAGCTGAAAAGAGTTCTTGATATTTGGAACTCTTTGAACCCACAACTCATCCACAATTCATAGAAATTTTAGGAAATCGTTGTGTAGCGTGCTTAGCTGACAGAGGTGACCATCCACATTATTAAACCGTAGCATCACATTTTTATTTCATTCTTTTTCACTGAAGTGTGAACTCCTCTAATATCCAGTTTTATTCCGCATTGTTTCTTTGAATAAGCAAGATTATTATTATAGTCCTTTCACGTTGTTTTATTATTTTATTATCGTTTTACAGTCGCATGTCACATTTTCCTCCATTCCGACTTAGATTTCATTCATTATTCACATAATTACTTATTTCGCTTAACTTTTGGACTTTTAGTGCATGTATATATTTTTATGAACAGAACTATGTAAACAAAAATAATTTTATTTCTTATTTATCGTTGACCTAATGAGATGGTTTGAATCTGTAAAACATGTTCAAGCGTTAACCTCTTTCTTAAGCCAGAGAAGCAATTTAAATAGCTTTATTTCCGTTTTCTAATCCTTTGTCATCCTTAATAGGTTCTTATGATCTTTAAAATAAATATTTCTGATTTACACACGCACTCACACACACACGTGTGTGTGGGTGTGGATATAAAAATATTATACCTAATACAAATTTAAACCTCAAAAACCTTACAAAAACTTTTCATTTTGAACACAAAACTAAATACTCGCCCACGAGTGTCTACCATAACCATTCACAGACGGCTGATAGAGAAAAATCTACGCTCGTACCGACCACTACGTCTCCTGCCACTCACGCCTACACACTGTCGAGCCAGATTACAGTGGTGCTTGACTCGATCAAGTGGGAATGATGCTGATTGGGGACGTATAGCGTTTAGCGACGAAACCTGCTTCCAATTGCGACCTGATGATTATCGAAGACGTGTCTGGAGACGCCCAAACCAGCGTGCTGATTCTGCTTTCACTATTGCACGACACACAGGCCCCCAACCATGAGTTATGGTCTGAGGGCTAATTTCTCTTGATAGCCGTACCCCTTTAGTCGTCATTAGAGGCACAATTACAGCACAGCGCTACGTCGACGACATTCTGAGACCTGTTTTGCTACCGTTCCTTTTGCTGTACGCTAGCCTTATTTTTAAGCAAGGTAATGCCAGACAACATACGGCATGTGTTGCCATGAACTGTCTTACAGCTTGCAAACACTTCCTTGGCCAGCCAGATCTCTCCAATCGAGCATGTCTGGGATATGATGAGATGGCGACTCCATCTACCAGGGAATGTTGAGCCTGACAATTGGAGCAAATTTGGCAAGAAATACCTATGGAGACCATCAGGGAGCTCTATCACTCTATGTCACGTCGTGTGGCGGCATGTGTGTGTGTAAGATAAAGCAATGGATTTATCATTAAAAAACATAAAAGTAAGAGAACAATTAAAATCGAAAATCAACAAACAAACAAAAAACACATTTATAGAATTAAGTAAAAAAGATGAAATTGAATCAAATTTGAAACTAAAATATGAATATATATATATATATATATATATATATATAAAGAGAGAGAGATACGACCAAAGAGTTAGGTTTTTATATGTAAATAACTTAAATAGAATTTTTTATGCGCTAAATGGGAATATAAATTACTGATGAATAATTGATTGGACGAATACAGTTGTGAAATGCACTTATAATACTATATATTCATGTTTTAAATTAAAAAAAAAGTTTTTGATTTAAAATACTTTTGTTAATCTATTAAATATTTCTACGAATCCAATTTTAGATTTTGATTTAAATTTTAAGATATTTGGGTCAAAAACTGTGTGACAAGAATGCAATGTTACTTATGCATTTCGATATTACCTGATAACTTCACATATTTTTCAAATACACAATTGAAATAAAATACAAAAAAATGTATTAGTATTAAATAATTAACTTCGTACGTTACTTATAAAAATTAATTTGATTTATTTACTCAAAATTTAATTTATAAATTGTCTCTCCTTTTTCGATATGTTAGGTTTGTTTTTTTGATTAATATATTTTCTCATGAGTGATTTTTACACATCGTATACCTAATTATTAATAGTTCTCATAAAACAAATTTATTCCCGTTAAATTTGAAAATATTGCCGCTTCAAAATATTAAATTCTTAAATTTATATTCATTAAACTAATTAGTTTAATTATTGTTGAATCAGGAAATTCCATGAAACTTTATTAAGACTAATTTGACCTTCAATAAATAAGTCGTCTTCTTAAAAGTTATTTCATTAATAATTACGATTAAAATAGCATTTTAGATTTTTTTTTTTTGTTATTACTTAAGAATTATTGAAGAAATCGTTACAATTTGAATTCTTAATTTTTTGCTTGAATGCGAATTTTTAATAATTTCGCATTTAATACTAATCCTATGTTCAATTTCTCTCTCTCTCTCTCTCTCATTATTAATCATTTTATATGTTTATTATTTAATACTTGGAAAAAGGGAATTGTATAGTAATCGATTTTTTCCTTGGTTCTTTTTTTTTCTTTGCATTCTCTCCTCCTGTTGAGTATTTACTTACGGTAATTCCCAATGTGATTCATTTTGTAATAAGATGGGGGGGATGACTCATTTTGTTTTACGACGGGAGGAAAATGGAAAAATCCATTTTGATAAGGAAAATCCTATTTTTGTCTGGTATCAAATATTATTTTTTATTTAACATAGTATTATAATTCATTGCAATCTTTTTTTAACAAATAGTAAAGGTTTTATATATATATAGTATTATGGAATTTCTTTTATTTCAAAATTATAAAAATTATTTCCTACTTTGAAACCATCCCCAATTCATTCAGAGAAAAGATGTTTTTTTTATTAGTAATTTTCGGTACACTTAAAGTAATGAAGATTTTGTTTATTTGTAGATTTTCAGCTTTTCATAAACATATTTAAACATTTTTCTCCAAAACTTCTTCTTGTAGAATTGTTTAACTCCTATTTTTAGTTCGAATTGTTTTCGTAAAACTTTTTATCCCTATTGTTTTACAATAATACTTCAAAATATCTTTAAGAAATCAACTTTCTACAGAATAATTTTGTTTATTTATTATAGAATTCGCTTTGTTTTCCCGCCGCTAACAAACATTTCATATTTTAAAAACTACTGAAATCTTTTTTGTGTTGTGTCTAGAAACATAAATTATTTCCTTTATCGAAAATAGACAGATGTTTAAACATAAAATACTTTAATTCAAAATTTTATTCCGTTTTAAATTTGATTCATATTACGGCAAGTTTCATATTCTTGTCTTTATGAAAAACCTATAGTTCTGGTGTGTATTTTTATGACCATGTTTGAGTATTAAATAATTATGAACTTAGCTCTCTTATGGAACTTTTTCTCATTAAGAACTTTGTGAATATAGCAGCATTTTTATTATTCTAGTCAAATTAAAATAAATCCAGTTTTAAAATTTCAGAACAAACAATTTTGGATTTATAAATTTTAGACAAAATCAGACAACGCTTTGTCTTCGTTTAGCAAACCATTTACGGTTTCTTTAATTTTATAAGTATAGGTTATCAGAAAGTACAGGTTATCAGATACAACTACAATATATAACAATGCCATATTCCTTCAGTTTTCAGTGCCGAGGTAGCAGAAGGGTGGTAGCATTAGAGCTCATGATAGATGCTGTTTCAGACGAGTGGGGAATTCGATTTCTGTTTCCGCTAAAGATCCGTCGTGTGAAAAGGTTGATACACGTTAAATCTGTCGAGGTTAAAAGTTCTCATGATGGTGATGTGGGGAAGTTAAAATAGGGAGGTGCCAGTTCAGGTGTCGTCCTTGTCATGTGATTTTTTACAATATTACAAGATTCATCAAAATAGTCCTCGAGCTCTTCTCTAATAGCCCTTGTTTTGCTTTTGTGAGTGAATAAAAGTTTAGATTTATGGCCCAAGATTAAAATCTGGCTATGCTGCTACAAATGTATATGCATGCAGACGTGATAACCAGAGAAAAGTGGGGAAAATTGGCAAGGAGAAAGGTTGAAAATAGAGAAGGATTCCTAGGATTTCTGGGGGCGCATCACCAGTGTTGGTAAAAGACAATAAACCTCATGGGGGAAAACAGACCACTAGGGTTCGTGCTGCTTCATAGAGCAACGTTAATAAAAAATCAACGAATCAGCCAATGACCCTTATGTTGCTTTTAAGTGTGAGATTAACAAACAAACAATAAATCAAACCTTCGCTTTTCTGAAGTAAATTTTATTGAGCTGAAAATGAATAATAATCTTTAATTAAATTATTGTTTGATTAATTAATCGATTAATCAAACAATCAATCAATGAAGCTCGAAAGGGTTTAGCAACAACATGAATATTGTGTGTATTTAGGATACCACTTCCAAAATTAAATCAATCAGCTTTAGAAAATTAGTAAAACAGTTGAAAATTTGATGGATTACTAGAGGAATCATTTTCTTATACGTCAACCGAACAACAACCTTTCATTTAGAGTAAATTCAATTTTCAATTTTTTCATCAAATATTAAGTAGGAAACTTATACTATCAACTCAGTGGTTTTGCGATTAGAAATATCAACATTAACTTCTTCAAATTATATCCAAAAGAATTCTTCATACCCTCTCAGGCAGTTTGAAAAGCACTTTTAACCCAACTACCTTTTTGAAAAAGTCACGATTTATCTGTGTGCATCTATTTGATCCAGTGTGGCTCTTAATTAATTTATATCGAAACAAATATTTTTTTACAATTTTGTTTCCTTTATTTTTGCGTTTGTTGATGGTAATAACATATTTAATACGTTTTATAACTGTTCACACACTTTTTTCCTTACTTTCTTCGCCCTCCATCTCGTACAATCTTTCCAAAATACTTAGTTTATGTAACAATTATTTTTTTAAAAAAAAGGACAAAAATGGAGAATATTATATTGAATGTTGTAACAGACTTTAGTCTTTTAAGCTAGATTATTTTAGGATTATAGACCACATGATCCCCCTCAACAAAGTATATTTTTAAAGAATAGTTAAAATTTCACAAACTGAAATTGAAAAAGAATTTTAAATTAAAATCCCCCCCAAGAAGAAATAACACACCAAAAGTCATATATAAAAAAATGTGTATATAAATGTGTATATACACGGTAGGTACATTCCTTAGAAAATCGTGTAAAATGAAAAAACTAAATATTTTCTCAATAAACCGGGCAAAAGAAGTAATAATGAAATCCATATTACATATTTATAAAACGAAAACAAATCATTTTTATTGCTAAAAAATTAAAATTAATGTGCAGTGAAAATTCAGTCTCTAGGTACGTACAACATATAAGAAATCAAATTAAAATTAGGAACAAAACTACTAGATAACAACTATCCATCGCTACTTGAAAACAAGCGTGCACGTTTATTACGAACGGGATCAAAATGCTATCATCAGTAGATGAGTCAGATATGTCCAACACAATTGTCGGCTTTAATTCAAATGAAGAATTTCGATCATTATTAACGGTCTCTGTTGTATTTTTTGTTATTACAAAGTCTGCTATTAATGGCTGTTTTTTGGTTTCTCAAGTTGCTTATATAATTCTTGATAACCAAAACTTAACAAAACTACACAAAACTTAAGATTACGTTCAGATTTTAACGCATGGTCTATGTCAGGATCATGAGTAAGAAAATATTCCATACTTGTAGCAAATTTAAAGCATTTGAGAATTAAATAAACTGTTAATAGCTGAACTTCACCTTCGACTTCGTCATTATCGACTTCTTTATTATCATCAAATCGTCCTCATCCAAAGGGCTTTCTAGCATCAATTCTTCGATGTCAGCCATTTCCATGTTGTTAAAACCTTCGCCACCCATAGCATTTGATATAGTTATAACTTCACAGCTCACAGCTGATTTTTGTATTACGAAACTTCCACTTTTGACGCATGCTGGCAAACTTTTTTTCCCAACAAGCATTGGCGCAATTGTTTGATGGCAAAAGACGCATACGTAATGCAATCCATAATCGTTAACTTTCTTCATGCTTCCACAGCAGTCAAATTTCTTTCTTCCACCGAAACTAAATTATATTTAAACGTTTACTTTATGCAGAACATTTAAAATGCTGCTATATTACCCTAATTGAGTTGCTGAATGAAAGTGGTGGTATTAGGTGGTATAAACAGCATTTGAATATTTGAAAAGTTTTGGGGGAGACTTCAGTACAATAACAAATAATTCTTGTAAAAAGTATATTGGTGAACCGAGTTATTTCACAATTGTGTAAAATGAGTTGAGTGTATACATACATCTTAAACTATGATCGGTTCTAATCGACCCATATCTTAGAGATGTAGGTCGATTAGAACCAATCATAATTAAGAATTAGCGCCTCAAAAGATTTATGAATATGTAAAAGAAAAAATTAGTTTCAGTGTATCTTATAAATAAAACTTATAATCGGGTATGTTTTACAAAAGGAAAATGCTATAAAAATTAACTCATTTAACTTCATGTAATATTTCGGACAAGAACGCTGAATTCGGCCCTTTGACTCTTAATTTTACTTTAAGGAAGCTTCAGACGTTGTTATAATTTCTAATGGTCTGTACGACACATTCTACATTCTCTCTCCCGGTTTCTTCTTCGCCATTTTACTTAATAAAAAGCTGATATTTTATTAAAGGAATATTGATTTCATTCTGCTTAATGGAAGAAAACGAGCTACATTCTTTCCACTAAGTACTTTATCCCATTGAAGCGAAAGGGGATCAATTTCTTTTGATTTTATAATGAAGATGAAATATCTATGGGCTTTCTGAGATAGCACCTGAATTCTTTTAGCGATGAATTTCATTTCAGTTATTTGAAAATGGAATTTTTCATCTGAGCTTTATGAATATTTTAAATGGATGAATGTATCATTATTATATTTTTTTATTCAGCGAAAAAGTATCGATACATTCGTCAAAGAGAAAGAAGGATGATTAATTTATCATAGATTTTAATCTAAAAGATGAACTTGTTTCTGTTTGATGGCCGTAAGAAGAAAATTCCCAAATGCTAATTGCTAAGATTTATTTAAAATAGGAACTGTTTTTGATAGCTCAATGAATCGCTTTGCTTATTTCTTTCTACATAAACTGAATATGTTTTGAATTTATTAAATAAACATGTTCTAAATTAAATTTTAATGAATGCGTTAAGTTTATATGGGTTGTTGAACCTCCAAATTACTGCGGAAATTTTTGTTGTTGTAGATTATTTCATATATCTGTAAATGCAGTTGAATCTTTCTACATATCAAACTTAAGAGTTCCCTGAAAAGAAATAGTTCTATAGAAATTTTAATATACAAATATATACATACATACATATATACATAACACATGGATCAATAAGTTCCGAGACTAACCCAGAGATGGCGCTCGTAGTAAACCAGTAACCAGGTCTTTCTAGAGTCAAAATTTTAAGTCGATCGGACCAGAAACAGCTGAGTTATCGAGGTTGGAGTAAAGTCGTTTTGTAGTTTGTTTAAAAAATGGAAAAAACCAAGTTTCGTGTTCTGATAAAACATTGTTTTTTAATGGGTAAAAACACCGTGCAAGCGAAACAATGGATTGAAAAATGTTACCCGGACTCTTGTCCATCAAAAGCAACGATTTGTCGGTGGTTTGCCGAGTTTAAACGTGGTCGTACCGACACAAATGACGCGGAACGCTCGGGTAGACCTGTGGAAGCCGTTACACCGGAAAATGTGAGTGAAATGACAAAAATTATACTGAAAGATCGTAAAGTGAAGCTCATTGAGATTGCTGAGATGACACAGATATCATATGGAAGTGTATTTACTATCCTTCATGAAAAATTGAGCATGAAAAAGGTTTTTTCCAAGTGGGTGCCGCGATTGCTTTCGATGGAACAAAAACAGCAACGAGTCGATGATTCAGAAAGCTGTTTATCGCTATTTACTCGCAACAAAAAAGATTTCTTGCGTCGTTACGTGACCATGGACGAAACATGGATACATCACTACACTCCAGAGTCGAAGCGGCAGTCATCTGAGTGGCGCACAGCTGGCGAAAGCCGTCCGAAGCGTCCGAAAACGCAGCAGTCAGCTGGCAAAGTCATGGCGTCAGTTTTTTGGGATACGCATGGCGTGATTTTCATTGACTACCTCGAAAAAGGTAAATCGATCAACAGTGATTATTATATTGACTTGCTGGTGCGTTTGAAGGAGGAAATCGCAAAAAAAAAACGACCGCACAGTCTCGGGACTTATTGATCCATGTGTTATATATATATATATATATATATATATATATATATTGAAACCTTTTCAAAGTTTTCTTACTAAAAACAATTATGCATAGTTTATTTCTTACAGATAAAGAAGATTTAAAACATTAAACTATCAAGGAGGAAGAAAGGTATTTTTCAAAATGTACAACTATGTATGTTATTTACAAATTTGCTAACGATGCAGCATATTCAATCGCTGTATCCTTATTTGAATAGTTCATTAACATGCATATTTTTGTCTCATATAATATTTACGTATCGCTTCATCGTTTTTGTCAGATTTTTAATATTTAAATCATTTTCGATCTTCCCAGCACTTGGAAAGATTTTAATGGCTAAATGACGGTTTTTCAAAATTGTTGATACCATTCTTGTCGAAACTCCATACTTTTTGAAACGTCTTTGTTTTTCATTTTGCTTTCTCGTCTTTATACACCAGAACTTCTCTTTCACACTTAAAGATGGCAGTTTAATCTTAACTATAAGAAAAATAAAACTTAATTGAATTTAAAGTAAAAGTCTCGCTCCAAATTAGGGATGAGATACGTACAACAGAAGCTAAAAGTGACATACACTGGTGTCCAAAAATTAAGCATAGTTCGTAAAATGCGAAAACCTGTGAGTAAGTATTAGTGTACTTATTCGAAATAACTAATGAATAATCGTCCGTTGAAGGTGAAACTTGTCTTTATGCAAAACATTTCAGTCAACGGCTTCATTCGCAAAATCACCTGCGCTCATCGGAACGAGGAAAAACCTGCTCACTCAGCAAAAACATTTCAGACAGGTTTCATACAATTCATGTATGATGGAGCTATGTTAAGGATTAAACAGAATAAATGATGGTACAAAGGCGATGACATGCTTGCGAAAGAAAGAATCGTCGGAATGCTCGCATCTGGACGATCACCAACCGAAGTGTGTCGAATTCCGAATATTCCTCAGTGTGTGTCTGTGGCAGAGGTTTCCAAGTGCGGGAAGTATTAACTGACAGGCAGGTTGGTCAAGAGTCCCAATCGTTCAGCAAGACCGATATCTGGCAGTAACTATGTGACGTGATAGGGACAGTTGTGCCAGAGAACTTAGTTAAACGCTCACAGATGCTACAGGAGTATGAATTTCCAGTCAAATTTCTTACAGTAGACTGAATTATTTTGGTGTCTATGTCAGACGATCAGCAATTTGCATAGTAATCCGTTCATTCCGTAGTTTCGAACATCATTACTGGATTTTGGGTCATTGGCCAATGTCATGTTCAGTGACGAATCTCGCTTTAATCTGAACATTGATTCTCATTGGCTAATGATATGGCAAAAGAGTTCGTTTTCACACAGGAAACATCATGGATAGATATTTATTTTCCATCAAGGGGCGATATAGTTTGGACAGGCATCAAACCGGACGGCCAAACAGCCCTCCATATCTTTGAGACAGGGTCTGCTAAAGTACAGAAATGAAGTTCTGAACCTTATGTTTGCCTATTTCGAAGTGCTGTCAATTCTGACTTTATATTTATGAATGATAACGTGCCTTGCCAACGACTTCCATGCATCGGAAAATATCCGAAGCAAGCTGTACCCTGCTTACTCGTCTGTTTTTAATCCTATCGAAGCGCGAGGGGTATGCTCCGGAGACAACTTGCACCCCTTTCGTACCCGCCTATCTCCCTCCCGAACTGAAAAGAGCTCTTCGTAGTGTTTGGAACCTTTTGAGTTTTCCATTAATCCCCTATACCATAGAAGGTATGAGAAATCATTGTGCATCGTACCTGACTGTTAGAGGTGACACCATTAAACTGCAGCATCACCTTTTTATTTCATTTGTCTTTCATTAAAATGTGAACTCCTCTTATACCTAATTTTCTTTCAAAGTGTTTCTATGGATAATAAAAGTGATTGTTATCTTCTTTCGCAATTGTTTATCATTTTATAACCATTTTACCCTCGGTTATCACATTTCCCGCCATTCTGACATAGATTTCTTTCATTATTCACTGAATTACCAACTATGCAAACTTTTGGATGCCAGTTTGTGTTACTTATTGGGTTCTGTAAGAAAACTCACAGAAGACCATCATTTCTGGTCTTCTGTGAACTTCCAATGCTTTAAGAATCGGCCAGATAGTCTTTTTTTTCTAATTTATTTTGTATCCCTTCTTATGAACAAAATCCATTAACACTTCTAACCGATGTATTTAAACACAATTTTCAAAGCAAAAATATTTTTCGATAAACGGGAACTGCTTTTACAGTGAAAATTCTAAGTTCTTTAAAAACGTTCGGTGCATGCAGATTGAAATATAAAGGATCTATTTTATTTTATTCTATCTTTTTTTTTTGCTTCAATAACTTCTTCAGAATCTTTTGTAAAGAAAATATGCCATTGTTTGTATGTTGTTAACGCCATTAGACAACCCAGGATGCTCGTGATGTGCTGTTAAATAATATAATTTCTTTATTTCAGAAAGAAATATATTACTTCAGAAAGTAATATATTTCTCAGAGTTATTAACCCCAGGGAGAACACTCACTTAGCACCTAAACCTTTTACCCCCTTCATTGTAGGAAGTAGCTACAACAATCCCACTCTAATATTCCTGGGCTTATAAAAGCGCTCTCTACCGCAGATTGTTCCTTATACACTTCATCAAATTTGTCAAACAAAATTTTAAGAATAAGGACGATTTAAGTAAATAAAGAGTGCAGAAAGCATCAAGGATCGTTCGTACCTTCTAAGTTCACATAAATTAAGTTTTTTAATATTATAGTGAGTTATAATCAGTCAATATCACTTTCGACTATTGTTACAAGATATACAACGTATAGAAAAAGGATTACGATAGACTTTGTTCCCCTCAAGGGCTTACCTCTTTCATGTAAGTACAGGCATCATAACCCCGAAGTACCCCCAATGATCTTTTTTCTTTCCTATGAAGTTTACTGCATTTGTAAACATGGGTGATGCGCCCCAGGCATCCTTCATTATTTTCGATCCTCCTTCTTGTCAATCCTTTTTTTTTTTTCCCTTTTTCTTACGCCTAGATCACAGTCACGCATGATTTAACACATCACAGCCAGATTTGAATTTATACCATAAACCGCAACTTTTACTCATT
This sequence comes from Nephila pilipes, assembly GCA_019974015.1. Classification (NCBI taxonomy): domain Eukaryota; kingdom Metazoa; phylum Arthropoda; class Arachnida; order Araneae; family Nephilidae; genus Nephila; species Nephila pilipes. The sequence continues at coordinate 981,204 of BMAW01035302.1, read as the reverse complement.
CACTCATTTGTACAACCAGCGCGGGACACATGAAATGCAACCAAAAATTGTTAAAATACAAATGTTAAGAGAATAGGACAAAATATCACTAATAACCCTATAAAGAAAATTTTAATGTGCTATTGATTTATGTGCCATAAATTTTTGAATTTATCCTGCTCTTTACACTAGTGATAGATCCATCAATTTATTCTATTTTTGTTTAAACTCACAATTACATTGAGGCCGCGGTGATATAGTGGTTGGCATGTCTGACGGCCAGTACTGCCGACTCAAATTCGATTCTCAGTGGCTGCAGCTTGGGTAGCTGGTCAATTCCGCTGTTCATCCCTGTGGAGTAGATAAATGATTACCAAGTTTTCAATGGAAGTTAACTGGTAATCCAGCTTCAAGTTAGTTCCTCGGCTCGGATGCTAGCTACTAATTAGAATCCCAGCCCCAAAGGCTACAGAAACGGTGATGGGGACCAGGGGGAAGACTTGAAAACTAAACTTAACTTAAAGCTACATCCTTCCTTATGTAATGTATTATTCAGTTTTTGACAGATATGATTCCCATACATGAAACACAGCTTCATGAAAAATAGCAACTTGATGCTATAGCAATAAAATTTTGTTTGGGCAGAAAATAAATCAGCATGAAAATAAAATCAAAAAGTAACTTATGAATCAGCATCAAATTTTTAGGTACCTTTTTACAGATGTCAATACGTAATGGTAACACCAACTTACCTAAGCAATGCCATTTGTCGTCACATGAATTTTGCTGTTTTGTCGATCGAATTTTAGAGATTGTTTGAAATCATACAATATTAAAGAACGTAAAACCGAATGTACAATTACATTTGAAATTAAAATATTTATCATTATTTTTATTTATGTGCTTTTTAAAGCAAATTACAGGATTCAAAAATTACCCTAAAGCAATTCTGTTACTATTTCATGCATAATTATTTATATGCACGAGTGAATAGATGAGGTTCTCAGAATTAATTACAGCATACGAGACTATATTTCACATTAAAAAATTCGAAATTTCGGGTAATAATATAAATGTAAAATAATTTTTAATGGAATGTACAGAAAAACATTTAGTTTCAACAATGATTGTTAAAGCTAAATGTAGATCAACCGCTGTAAGCTAACAATGGAACCACGAGTTTTGTAGCTGGAGGTTAGTAAGTTCGAGATCTGTTTTAATCAAAACTGAATGCGAAATAATAAGAGTTGTTTCGTGATGAAACCCTTTTAGGTACGCAAAGTCTTCACACATCATGATGTAGAAATTCGAATATCGTGTATTGGTGTACTTCATCTTGACTCAAAATTACGAGGTCCGTTGCGAATAATCCGATGTGTAATTCTAGAACAGGGGTGGGCAAAAAACGATTCACTAAGAGTTTTTTGTGGCTCGCAAAGACAGTGAGAGAAACCCGCCTTGAAATGAGATTTCCTTCTTCTGCGTAAAATCATAATCAGAACTAGGTCTATTTGCAAGGCAAGCAGGAGAAGACAGTTTGTATTATTTACCCCTATATTAGGAAAATATAAAGAATCGGAAATTATTTCTGCTAAGATTATGGATCCTCTGCAGAGTTTGGAGGACGAGGTCATCAGAAATTTTTCAGGACTTCACGAAAACTGAGTCTAAATGTAATTCCTTCTCTTATCCCATCACTGCTGATATTGACACGTCTCCAGAGGAGCTACAGCTTGAAATAATTGACTTGCAGTCAGATCACGCTGAGAAAAAAAAGTTTTCATGCGGTGACATTAGCTGACTCTTGCAAATTTGTGTCTGCTGAAAAACTTCCATGTATGACGAAATTTGCTGGTAAAATGTTCCTTATATATTTGGGATTGCAAATATTTGTGAGCAAAATTTTTCTTGCTTGAACATCAACAAGAGTAAATATAGATGCTCTTTCACAGACATTAACTTGCAGGCCGTGATGAAAATCTAGACAAGTAATATCGCTCGTGATTTTAAAAAAAAATCGTAGAAGAGTGTGATGGGGTACATTTGACTTACTGAACTGACTGATTCTAAAATTAAATATGCTTGCAACTATAGATTATCTGAAATTAGCATGAGAAATAAATTGTATAAAACTGCAACTATTTAATTTAATTTAGATTTATTTATTTTTATGGTACAATTTAAACCATTTCTGAAATGCAAAGTTAACTAACGAATGCAATCATTTTAAGAGATGTGGCCCGCCATTAGCCTCTGCTTCTCCAAAGGGGTTCCCAAGTCACCATCCATGATCTAGGGAATGCAATATTTAATGAACAAAACTTGATTTTAAATTAAAAAAATAAAGTCAGGTGAACGAATAAAGAGTATGTTAAAACCGAAAGACCACTGGAATGAAAAGTACATTCCAATTCCTTGCTTTCTGATCCCCTACAGATTTCTCTTGACTGTTCTCCAAGACAGTTTTTGCACCCTCTTCAATTTGTTCTCCAGCCCTCTCAGTCGAAGAAGACACTAAAACAGAGGCTTCACCGTTTCGAATGGGCGCGCTGCCATGACAACGGCATTTTGACGCCATAAGTCAAACCGACATCAGACAGTGCTTTCCATAAATATAGAATGCGGAGAGAAGCTGATAATATTTTGTTACCTATTAACTGTTTCCCGTTTTGCGATAATTACTCATACCAAAACCCACACCCGCACGGAGGGAATAATTTAAATAACTTTCTATCATTCCCGACTGGCAATTATGCTCGATGGCCGTTTATGAATATTCTATTGTTCTGCTAGTTAATGGAGCATGGGTTTGTAATAAAAGAGTCGTTATGGAGTATAATGTGTAATTTACTCGTATTTGGGATGCGTAGGCAGAATATGTCTTTGTCTTTTCGAAGAGGATGGAATGCGGTGGGCTTGGATTGGTTCGTCACGGTCTTAGAATGGCATGCACTTTTCTCGGACCATTGTGAATCGGTTGTTTACCGTTACATCAAAGACAAATTAAAAGGGAGAACTCTGGGATACTTGGGATTTAAATTTGATGACGTAGAAGAAGAATCATATAATTTCCGATTCGTTATGTGAAGAAAGATTCTTTAAATATTTGTTATAAGGAACGAGTCTTCAGCTGTAGAGTAATATTGTTTGTTCGTTTGTTCTGTTGTGAACACTTTCGGATACCTATTTTTTCCCTGCTCAAAGTTCCGCTAGCCTCAGCCAATATGCCTCGTAGTACTAAACCAAGGCCAAATGACGAGGTCGATACCTGAACTAGCATCTGTTTCTCCACATCCACGGCATGGTTAATATTTTTCTTTTGGATAAGAAAAACAAAGAGCGTGAAATTTGTTTTCAATTTGAAATTTTAAAATTTCATCCCTTTTTCTTTTCGAAATATATCTTCATACCCCTTTTTCCGTTTATATTCCTATTGGATATTCGTGACGCTGATGGACACTGTGGATGATAATTTCAAAGAGAAAAACCCGAATTGAATCAGAAATAGTTGAATGAATTGTTTGAGGGTTCCCCCCCGAGTTCCCGCTTTTTTTTTTTTTTTTGTTTCGTAAAAGCTTTTACGGTATAAAATTTTCATGTGGGATAATTGATCTGCAGGAATGGGTATCCTTAAATATATCCACACAGTGTTCATATATTAAATGAAAAGTAACGTTTTCTTTCTTAAAACTGTTTATTTATTGAACGTTTTTTCTCGTATTTGTGCCCGAAACAAATGTCTGCTAATCACAGCCATGGATAGATAACGAAGTCGGAAATTGAGTTAGCACCCTACTCTTCACATCAACGCCACACTTACAGTGAGGATTAGATTTAACGCGTGCATCAGACTCTCTACATGATGAATTTTCAATGGAGTCAGGTACAAGCGGCACGACTGAATCGTTGCCATATGACCACTCGACTACCGAAATTTATACTTTATTTATTATGGTAAAAAGCGGAGAGCTTATACATATTTCAAATTCTTAAGAACACGCAATATGTTAAATGGATGTATGTGCTATGCCTACGCTAATATTCTTTAATATTTGTCTATTTTTGCTCTGCGAATATACGACTATGTTCCGAGTTTAGGATTTGCTCTGTGATATTAAGTGAAGCCGATTTTAAAGAATTATATTCCTTATAACAGAGGTGAAGCGAGAAGTCTTTCACGGAGGGAGGGGGGGTTCTCCCACTTCAACTCATATCTCAAAATTAATTTCATATTTCATTGTTTATTTTCAAGGTGAACATAATGCTCATGTGGGGCATTTTGAATATTAAATTTTTTCCTTATGGGGGGGTAACAACCCCCATATCCACCCCATCGCTACGCCACTGCTTTACAGCGATTCAAAATAAAGGAATATGGATTCAGTTTTAGAATTTCACCACTTGACACAGATTTGAAATTATGAATTCCGTCTCCAATAACTCTCGTGTTGCTACTAGTGTGATGATATTAAAACAAAACAAAACCTTAGAAGTTCGTGTCGGAAAAAATTAGTTGAACAAAGTGTCGTTTCAGGTTCGTCGTGCTCTCCAAGAAATGGGACCTCTGGAACCAATCAACATCTTCCTGCGCTTGGAGATCGACAGAATGAACAAAGTGATCCAGACGGTGCGCAGTGACCTCCTTGACCTTCAACTGGCCATAGACGGCACCATCATCATGAACGATGCTCTGAGAGACGCTCTAGAAGCCATCTACCAGGCAAGAGTACCAGTACTTTGGGCAAAGGTACTCGCTACTGTGATTTTTATTTTTGCCCAATTTTTGTAATATATTACTTAAGAAGCGAGGGTACCTGTGCATTACGGCAGTTATATTGTATGAAGTCACCAAAATGGTAGAATTCTGATAGCCCGACGTCAGTCATTTATGAAAACCACGTGCATGATTTCTAATTTTGTTTCGCCCAACAGCGTTGTCCTTTTCATCGTTGTTATGGTTTCCTACATTTCTTGAACCATGTATATTAACATATGCTAACATGCTGTTGTTTTGAGAAAGTGGCGTCAACAAAAATACGTGGGAATAAAAAAAGGGACACATCGTTGATAGGTTTCAAAAGATTGAGATTATAATATTTAGGTTGCTGAAGTTATATTTACTTTGCTGAGGTAAATATAATTTAATATTTTACTGTCTAAGTCTATTTTAATATCCGAACGAAATATCATTATCTACTTTAATACGTTATCGTTCGCTCTTACTTTAATATTTAATTTATGAATTGATTTTTATGGCAGAATCATAAGTTTTTATTCTTTTTGTTGGTAACATCCGTAATGTTTTTGTATTTTGGAATATTTTATTCGTAAAAACAAAAATGCGCCAGAAATTTGAAGAATATATTTTTTTTCTTGATAGTAATTGCTTCTATGGAGTTTGGAGTTTGGAAGTACGCTTACTTTACGATAATTAATATTTATTTATTTTGAGTAATTCTACTTTTTTCGAGAACTTAGCAGAAATAATAATAAAAAAAAACATTAGCACATGTTAAAATAAAATTATCAATGCAAACTTCAATTTTTTTTTATAATTTTTTTTCTTGCTTTAAGCTTTCTTTGGGAATAATATGAATTTGTGGATATGAGAGTTTGAAATTTTAAATGATCCTATGTATGAAACAAGGAAGGACAATATAACGTATATTCTCACTACTAATTTCCTAATAAAAAGAAAAAACTTGGAATAAGCTGGCTTCGAGTGTGGAATTATAAATTATACGTATAAATTTATAAATTTGGTGACTGACATCAGATGCAACATGTCGATTAAATGTAGGATTCAGCAAATCGGTGCAATAAAATAAGTTAGATTTTTGCATTATAATTTTTCAACAGCTCTTGATTATATCTACCTGAGTTTATTTGTCAACAAGACCAAGAAACTAAAAGGAAAGGTTACTTCAAATTTATTCTTAAACCTATTGCGATAAAATTTCCTCTCGTAACTCCAAACTCTCCAAAACAGAAACCTGTCAACATTTCTTATAAAGTAAATAAAATACACGCTATGTTTGCTCAAACATGCATGCATGCAATGAATAACTCTTTTTGTTTTCTAATCACCATTCTTTACCTATATTAAGTATCCAATGAAGGTGCAATAATAATCAAGTGCGGTATAAAGAATGTAATACATATTCCTTCGGCGTAATATTCCTGTATATTCATGTAGTCAAAATTAATCAATTAAAAAAAAAATTGACGCCTTATTTTTAGCTCTCTGTGATCATTTATGTAAACAGGGTTGATCTTCCTACAGCATACTGTGTTACCTTACCATCAAGATGTTTGATCATTCTTAACTCCAACGAAGGTGAAATAATACTTTCGAAATAAAGAATTTAACACAATGTTTGCACCAACATTCTCAATATATGCTATGTTTGCACAAACATGTATGCACATAGTAACTCATTTTGCTTTGTAATTCACAATTCTTTTCCTATAAAAATTCTCCAACGAAGGTGCAATAATACTCAAATATGGAATAAAGAATTTAGCTCAAAATTTTCCTGTAGAGTTTGCCTTCAGGTCATCTTTAATCAACAGGACTCTTAATTGTTAGCATGGTTCAATTTCATCATTCATTCCACTAGTATACGAGTAAATAGAGTTTTCCTCTTTTTTCATTCATAATTTTTAATTTGGATCTGAGAAAATACGAATTCTTTAAAACTCTTACAACTGTGTTGATCAGTTTTTTTTTAAAATATTAATAAAAATCTTTTTAATTTAAACTTTACATTTGTTGTACGTTTAAAAGTATTTAATGTTTCAAATATTTATATAGGTTTAAGGCCTAAATTTTTACAAAATCCTGATTTAAAGGAAAACATGTAATTTCTCCTACAGAAACGAATTCAAATCTCTCTTTCTTATCTGAGATAACGAACTATCATATCTACGAAGAAACACAAGTTTATCAAAGATTAGTGAATTTTGACGCAAGGAATCTGTTTGTTATATAAAAATTTCATTAAGTTTTTGAGCTTGATTTATTATTAGTTTAATATTTAATTATAAAATTTATTCTTTTCTTGATCTTCTGGGTAATCTCTTTTATGCAAATTAAAATGTTAAGAAGCTAATTAAATTTGACCTTGCACATAATTTTTTATATATATATATATTTTTGCAAAAAAATAATTTTGAAGGTAATTACTCGTATTTAATAATTCGATTAGAAGGAAATGGGACCCAAATCAATTCATAGTATTATATTTTAATAAATGATTCAATTTATCTGCCTCTTTCGAACCCCCTCATTGTTAATTATCATCAAGTGTTCAAATCAAAACAACATTTTTAATTAAACATTCTCTAATTTTCTCTAAATACTCCTAACTTCCCATCTGACGTAAAACTAAGACATTTAGTTCTATAAATGTGCTATGTCATTTTATCATGTTTGTAGAATTATGAACTAGGATTAAGAGGGTGGCAATGTTATTGATCACACAAGAAATCTGCAAAAAATTCTTTTGTAGAAAATGTAGGACCTATCCGACTTAACAACAAATATAATAGTATAAATTTAACAAACAAATTAATAATCTATTCCCTTCTATGAAGGTATCTTGGGAATCCAGCACGCTGGGTTTCTGGTTTACAGAGCTTATGGAAAGAGACCAGCAATTTCGGCGATGGTGCTTTAAAGGCAGACCTTCTACTTTCTGGATATCTGGACTTTTCAACCCCACAGGATTTTTAACAGCTATGAGACAGGTATGGAGATTCGTTTTCATAAGAGAGTGATTATTTTCATCAAGGTAACTTATTAGAACTGATTAATTACTCTATTAATAATACAGAGTCGTACCTCCCAATAAAAGACACCCACCAGACCGGACATTTTGTTTCTTAAATAGAAGTGGCCCTCACTAAAAGGTACACGTACGATTCAAATAATACATATATGATGTAAAAAATACATGTATGATTCAAAGTGACTGGGACCAACAGAATTGTCCCTTAAATAGAGGTGTCCCTCACAAGAGGTACGACTGTAATATATTGAATGTGTATAATCAAATTTACATATGCGCACAATTTATTGTACATATTCATCTGACTATATTCAATTGAAATCATTACTTTACTGAAATCTCATAAATGATGATTGTTAATGAATTATGAGAAAAATGGCAATATTGGGTTACACAAAACAAATCAACAAATTTTAGCTATTTCAGTGTCTTTTGATGCAAAACGTAAATAACCATTTAGAAACAATGTTTGAGATTATGAATAACAATATTACATGTAAGTTAGTAAATTTAAGGCAGCTTCTTCCACACAAAAAAACCTCTTCTTTGAAAACGAAATATTAGAGCGAATAAACTGCTTATAAAAAAAAAGCGAAAACAAACATATTAAACCGAATCACTTGTATTCAAATAATAAGAAATTGGCATTCGGCCTCAATGTTATAGAAAAACTATCCAATAATGCTTAAATATACGCAAGAAGCAAAAATAAGTTTACCCTTTGTAAGTCAAAACAAGCACAGAAACTTTCAGCTTTTATAAAATTGAATTTAAACTAGTTGCAAATCATTATAAATGTTGCAGATTTCTACCATCTATGCAGGCATGAATCCGTCTAATCTGAATTTCTTTTGAAGGAAACCAAATAATTGTAAAAAAGATAAATGACGACTTTTTCAGAAATAGGGGCTTTTTCAGAGACTGGATATTTATCTTTAAAATAGAGAATTTCATAAAAGTACGAAACATATATGTAATCACTACTTTCTGTATTTAATAAACAATATCCTTAGAAAACGAGTACTTTCAATTCTAGGAATGAGAAAATATTCATACATCAAACACATGCTTTATATATATATATATATATATATATATATATATATATATATATATATTCTGTACGAATTTATTCATTATGCATATTTTTAGTATGTCAAATGACACTGATATTTTTTATTTATTGAATCTAACAACCATAGTTTCATGTATACTCGTATGTATGGTCAAAGCCTAAATCAGTGGTAGTCAAATTTATTATACTTTTTTGAGAACTGAAACTTCGTATGTTCATTTTTTATCAATGATCTAAACCAGCGTTAGTCGAATGTGTTATATTTTTCGACAATTAAAACTTATCATATCAATTTATTTTCAATGACTATGTCAAAATAGTCCCTTGTGTTAACTAAAACTTTATCCGTTTATTATCCAGGAAGTGACCAGAGCACACCAAGGCTGGGCTTTAGACTCGGTGTCCCAGCGTAATAAAGTGACCAACTATCGCAACCCATCCGAAGTCACAGAATCCCCTAACGAAGGGGTCTACATCTATGGCCTGCACTTAGAAGGGGCCTCTTGGGACATCAAGGCCGGATGTCTCAAAGAATCGGTACCAAAGATCCTCTTCGAACCACTTCCACTACTGCACGTGTATGCCATCAACAGTACGTCCGGCAAGAGTCCAGACGTGTACGAGTGTCCGGTGTACAAAAAAGCGATGCGTACCGACGACACGTACATCACATCGATTGACCTCAAGAGCGAATGCAATCCCAATCATTGGATACTAAGAGGCGTAGCACTCTTGTCGGACATAAAGTAAATTGTTGGCTAAGCTCATACTCTTCACTTGCGTCAATGGCGTCACATGACGTGCATTTGAGCGCAAGAGTAGCACTCTTGTCAGAGATTAAGTAAATTGTAGACTATATGCCAACCCCTTTCACTTGCGTCAAGGACGCAACATGACATGAATTTAATAGTAATCGTAGTACTATTGTCGAGATTAAGTAAATTGTTGACTATATACTCCCCCACTTCACTTGTGTCATAGGCGTCCATAGTACAACTGTCGGAGATTAAGAAAAATGTAAAATATGCCAACCCTTTCACTTGCGTCAAAGGTGTCACACGAAGTGTGTTTGAGTGCAAGCGTAGTACAATTGTCGGAGATTAAGTAGATAGTAAACTACATGCCAACTATATTCACTTGCGTCAAAGACGTAACATAACATGCAATTAAACGAGAGCGTAGCTCTCTTGTCGGAGATTAAGTAAATTGTTGACTATATACTTCCCCACTTCCACTCCTAACGCAAGCATTTGAGCTTAAATGTAGGAGTTTTAATTAAATTGTTGACTATTCCCCCTATTTTCACTTGCGTCAAGGAACGTAAAGCAACGTGCATTTGAGCGCAAGCGTAGCACTAATATCGGAGATTAATTAAGTTGTTGATTACTCCCCCAATTCTCACTTGCGTCAAAGACGTAACTTGACATGCATTTGAGTGCAAATAACTATAGCGCTCATGTTAGTCTAAATGGCTATGTCCAAACCCTTCCCTTGCGTCAAAGACGTAACATGACGTGCTTTTCAGCGTATAATGAGCTGCACGTAATTCATGCGACATCTGAGTTGATAATTTTCTTATAGCAGCGCATGTCTCGTCACACGTAGCTTCAACATCAACCAATCAACACGCCTTGCGTCTTAAATCGAGTGACGTACGTATGTGGATTGTGGTCTGCATGTTATACAACTTGTACGATCAACACATGCGTTAAATAAATGATGAAGACTGAAGCGTGCCGGTATGGTCATATCTGTTAGTATATGTATATTTAATTGCAGATATTGTACAATGTAAATATACGAATAAAAAAAAGTATAAATTGATTTAAAAATAGTAGAAGAGTCATTTTATTAATATGTATTATTTTTATTGTTCTGGGGAAGAATTTGAAGTGAAATAACTGTCTGGTTTGATAAAGTCACTGTTGAAAAAATCGGTGAAAATTAGTTTGAAAATTGATTCGATGCATTATTAAACTTCTATCGAGAGTTCATTCGTACAACAAAATTTAAAAATGAAAAATGGAATTAAGATTAAGAAAGAAAAAATGACGCTAGTAATCGGTTTGATCTTTACAATATAACCTTTCATAAAAGCCCAAATTACATTATGCGAGAATTTTTTTAAATATATGTTTAAAAGTGGAAATTAAGTTTTCTAATGTTCAATATTCAATTCCATTAATATTTTGTTTAGTGCTCTTATTTATGTGTATTCATAAAAAACGCAATAAACTTTGAATTTAGACATAAGGAATCCAAAGGACATAAGGAGTCTTGTGACATAAGGAATCCAAATATCTAAAAATCTTAGTATGTTACAATTCAATTTTTTTTCTTAATTGTATTTAAGAAATCATTTTTAAATACAGCTTTTTTCAATTTTCATAATTTTAGAATTTGGGGAAAATTATGAATTGGTGCAAGCATTTTTGTAAAATGTTTAGTAGAAAATTTTATATTTTTAAATGTTTGTGTGAGCACTCAATTAGGGGAACCCTATTTAGCCCCCCTCCCAAAAATCAAACATTTCAGATCAGAATTTTACGAAATTTGAAGTCTAGATTAATCTTAAGGTCAGAAATCAGGTATGTGAAAATTGATATCCATAACAAGAAAATTCTTTTTTTAGAAGTTAATTAGCTATGTGAATTAAGTTAATTAAGGAATCCATTGACACCAAAATTTAGCAACCTTTGGGTTACAAACTCACTTTAATATTATAGTACTCCAAAAGAACATCGCCCTAAGTTTTACGGCTGATGGGATCATCTTCGCCTTCTTTGGAGCGGATTCACTTGAGTAAGAGAGAAATCTTTTAGCTCGGTGCTCAGTGGTGTATTTCCCTCAGAACATAACACGCAGGAGATCGAGTCGTGTGTGTTATGTTGGTAGAAAAATACATCACTCTCGAACACACCATTCTTGGACACATCAAGAATGGGAGCATGTTCTCTATATTTCACCGATGAGTTGAGATTCAACACACAGAGTAATTATCAGCGAGTCTTCATTTGCAGCGAACGTGACGCTCGTTATCGTCCATCCCTTCAACGAAAGGGAAATCAGCAAATTTAATGGCAGAGGAATCATTGCATGGGGTGGCATCATATTAAGCAATCGTACACCACTGGACGTCTTTAATACGCAAAATGTCACCTCTAGCGCTATAGGGCTGAGGTCCTTGAAGCTTAAGTGAGCTCTTTTCAGGGTGCTGCAGGCCTGGACTTCCTTTTTTATGAACGATAATGCAAGAAGAACAGAGCTTACATTGGTGAGGTGAGAATTTTATTTAAGAGGAAGATATTCGCCGTACGGAATGACCCGAGAAGTCTCGGGTTCGCAATCCTGTAGAGCATACTTGGGATAGTCTGCGAAGAAGCATTATATAACTTTACTCCCCTTCTAGGACTCTCCAGGTGTTAAACGCGGTGCATTTAGAAGAATGTGATTTGTTGCCCAAGCATTACTTGAAGTGTCATATTTTTACATGAGTAAAAATATGACACTTCGTTGTGAAACATGTATTAGCTGTGCCCGGTGTCCACTCTCCATATTAGCCGGACATTTCCCAGATATTCTGCATAATGATTTGACTGCTTTTGATATAACCTAAATTTAACTAACAATTCACCTTTTTTCCATATAGTTATGTTGCTGTATGATTTCTCTCCCGTGTAAGAACCCTCTATGCTTGATTTCTTTGCAAAAAAACAAATATATGTCTCCGTTTATTACAGATTTTGCATTTGTGACACAGCAATGTATGATTAAACAATAAAAACTCTTTATATGTATAATGGATATCTGTAAATGAAAAAAATCTCTGATAATTTATACATGTAATAATTAAATTCCTATATATAAACCCCCTCTAAAAAACAGCAAAATAACAAATTACTTTAAGTGCTTTTTAACTCGATTCATATCATACGGCACCTATCAAACCATTCGCTTTTAGAGATTTCGTGGACGTGGGTTTGGTTTTATTTCTGCTTAATTTTGTGAGCCCACAAGAAGCCCGGATTCAGAAGGAAGAATTGGATGAAGAAAGAGGAGCCATGAAAAATAAATCTAAGGTGTCATGAGAACAGGATTTTGAGTTAAAGTTTGCCACATCTAACAAAAAATACAAATCTACATAATTCATAATGGATTTTTGAAGATGAGATCTAAATCATGAAATCGAGATGTCAGTATTCTTTTTAAAGCAATAATGTTTATTTTTGCTACAAAGAAGTTTATCACAACTTTTCTTTTAAGCTATTATAGCATTGTATTGATTTTTTATGCTATGTTTTTAATCAAAACAAGAATACTCAAATAAATTAATGTTCAATATTTCAAGGTATCCGCCTACCTATAAAACGCGATTTTCGGTGTAAAAGTCGATTTTTTTGCTTAAAGTCTATTATTAAAGCCTGACTTCTTAACTCACTAGAATAATTTCACACAATTTTGTTTCTATCTTACTTAGAACTTGAGTTATAAGCATTTTAATAATAGTCTGTATTAACTTTTTAGAACTAGATTATGCTACCGGAAATGGAACTTTAATGTTTGTTTACATTGATATTTTACGTAATATCGCTATCGAAATATCTTCCAACGTGCAAGATAAATTTCCTAAGACCCAAAATACCAATGAATCTTTTAATGGTGTAATAAGACAAAGAGTACCCAAAGAAGTTTTTGTTTGTTTCAAAACTGAAATTAAGTGCATATGATGCAGTTATATAATTTAATGAAAGATATCAAGGCTGCTTAAGAGTCTTAAATAAGCTGAACGTTGAAAATCCTCGCTACTTCACTCTAAAGGGATACAAAAAGTTGGATGGCAATCGAATCAGGGATCCGACGTGCCTTACAGCACACATTGTATGTAAGCGTTGGAAAGTTTTAAAAGTCATCAGGAAGAAAAATATAACTTACACTTACTTAAATAATGCAGATAGTGCAGTTTACAAACCAGGGGCCTTTTAATGTTAAATTTTTAATTAATTAGGAAAGTTTCTGGATTGAAATGTCTTTAACTTTTTCTCAAAATCAAGATTTTCATATTTTGCTTCAGCTCAAAACATCGTACTGAAAAAAGTTATGCATATATTATTATTATGAAACTTTCATGGAATACTTTATGAAAATTAATTTAAGATTTGAACCTCTCCTGTTGTTATGATTTTATTATTTTGAATTTTATTGTTGATAAAAGTCATAAATTATCACAAATGTTTACTGTTTTTCTGTATGTTAAAGTACGACTTCCTATAAATATTTAATTATCAGGGTTATAATTATGACATCAAGGTTATAATTATAATTATGAAGACACAAATCCTGAATCAGATTCAATTCATTGTAATAAAATTCACAGAATTGAAATATCTATATTTAAATTCTAGTTTGGGTGTTTTGCACAAGTGTCATTTTATTGCTATTTGTATGTATCTTTTGAGCTATTTAAAAATTTTAAAATTTATGCCAATTTTGCATTTTATTTTAAGTTTTTAACTCTATGCTATAGTATAATGTATATGAAAAGTTATTGTTTCAATTATTTAAAAAAATCCTCTTCGAAGGTAGGCGGATACCTTAATTTTGAGAGAACGAAATACTTTGTCGGATATTTATATCATCTATACAGGTTCAGAATGTGCGTAAATATATTAAATATATGTTTTAATCGTTTCATTTTTTAATAAAAGTGACTTATTTTTGGTATCTCCGTTAAAACTATATTGATTCTCATAAATCCGGCACGTTCCGGAACCCGGCCGTGCTGGATTAAAGTTAAACCTGCTGTATTAAATTTTTATTCCATATATAGCCCCATGTTTCGTGGGTGAGGGAAAAAAAACTACAGTTTTGCAACATATTCTTTTTTATTCAATTTTTCACTTAAATACAAGACTTACATTTTATGCACACATGTAACATCATTTACGTTTCCTTTAGGAAAGCGAAAAAGAAAGACAATTTTCAATTTCTTTTCTTTTTTTTTTTGCACAGAAAAAAATTGTGAAGCAAACACTAAACACACTTTTGCTTTCAGAAATTTAAAAATTACTTCAAATTCGTTTCCAAAAAGTAAAAGCGATTTGAAAGTGGTCCTATTTTCTTATCCATTCAGTGACGCGGAAAATGCTGATCAAATCTCGTATTTCGCTACTTAAAAAAAATTAAAACCGATGACATTGCTGATAAAATTTCATAATTTGCCTACTCCTTTTAAATAACAAGCGAATTAAATTCGTCATTGATTTTTCAAAGCTGTTTTAAGAATTTATTTTTTTAAAAAAGAGAAGTACATTACAGAAATCAAAAGAACGTTTATTATAGTTATTTTTAAAATAATTGTTGCTTATTTCTTTCTTCTTTACTGACTGATTACCGTATTTTAGACCTGCTCGACCACTTCAAAATGCTTTTACTTCAGATCTAAAGTTTCTATAGTTCTTAACAATTATTACAACACTAGAACCATAGAAACTATCTACAAAACTACGTACAGAACATCATTTGAAAATTTGATTGACCCCCACACCATTGAGGAACAAAAAAAAAGAAAAACAGTCTTATATTTAAAATATCCATACATTTCAGTAAACATATGGAAATGCTGTTGCAATTGTGTGCTTTTTCACTGTACTAAAGAACTTGTTTATACATATATACCATAAGAGGAATATTTGGAAAGAAAACGAAAGCATTTGTATTTTACATACAAGTTCCCATACACAGCACTTAGAGTACCAGTGTTGATTTCAATTCATTATTATAAAGAACAGTTATTCGTAGGAATAAATCCTTACACTCATGTTTGGTTGAAGTATTTCACTGAACATATATACCTGGAATTTATTTAAATTATCCATAGATCATGCATTATTTCACGTAGCAGTTCCATGCTTCTCTAGCTGTTTAATCGGATTTGAAAAAGCTACAACTTTTTGTTAAAAAAAAAAATCCAATTTTACTTCCTGAATTTTGAAGATTAAACCAGTCCTATGTATGTAAAATTCGTTAGAATTTGTTTGCTTGTAAAATAAATAAATATTTTAAAAGATCACTTTATTGATGTTATTGATAAATTTTCGTAAATTAATTTTAATGTATTTGATACAAAACATAAAATGGTTTATATATTTTAATAATACTGTTATTTTTTTTAACAAATATATGCAAATCATTTTGTGAAAAGGAAAACAGAAAAATTTCATCATAAAATGTGTAAATTTCTCTTCAGAATTTTTTTTGAATACGTTTCAGATGCTTTTAGAGTTTTTGAAAATTCCAATGAAAATTCCAAATTAATTGTTATTTCCGCTTTTTACCAGGATAATATTTCCTTTATTTCAAACATACAAAACTGCATCGTAATTTCAATCTGCAGGAGAAAAAAACTTCACCATTTCCCTCCCTGAACGATGTAAATATGATGCTACTAAGCGTTGAAATACACAATGAATTTTTCCCACATACAACAGTAACTGATGACCTTTTTAAAAAGCTTTTCACTCTTTTACTTTCACTATTGTCTAGGAATAAAAAATACTTCTGTAGTTTTTTTTTCCTTCTCGAATTTATTTAACACATCCCAGCATTCCATTCTGTTTCTTTGCACCACATAAACACTGAAAAGTACTTTTATAAACGTCTATTCCAGGCATATCTCTAAACGAAAAAAAAAAAAAAAAAAAAAAGAAAAAAAAAAAAATAAACCAACAGTTCCAAACAGGAAATTCTATTTGTCGTCTTTTTTGCATATCGTCTGTACACAATAAAGTCTTGTGAATATTTTCCAGTTATAGCATGAGTAAACTTCAAGGAAAATACAAAACAATATATATAAACGCATGTTTTTTTTTTTTAGTAACAATAGAAGTAGCAGATGCAATGATAATAAAACGACTACTTAAAAAGTTCGCACAGGATTTCACTATCTAATAGTCACAATCATCGAGACTAGGCTCGAGGTGAGAAAATCACACAATATTTAGAAATTTTTTTTTTATTCCGATTTTTTCCCTTGTCATCGGAAGAAAGAAAACAATCACCATCACGGAAATAATTTTTTTCCGTTTTATTTATTTCTTCGAGGTTATAATAATAATAACTGTTAATATAATTATTAGTTGTTACGGCATCTGTGCGTTGAGAGTTCGGGAAATATATGCAGTCGATGCTTATTATTTTTTTATTCCACCGTAACAGTTTCTATAGTCTCGCAAAGATTTTTACATTGTCATTTTTTTTATTTGTTGGTTCCGTTTCATTTATTTCACCGAAGCGTATGAGCTCTGTGGAGGTCGTGCAGCAACCCAGGTAGTGAAAACGTCTCTGAAAAAGAAGAGGAAAAAAAATATTACAATTTTGGCTAGTTTTAAAACTTATGTATTATAATTCGATTACTGACTATTAAAATATAGTTTGGCGAATTACCGTAAATTTTCGCGTATAAGCCGAGAATTTTCAAAACTAAATAAAGTAGTCGGCTATTACATGGTTCCACTAGTTCGCAAAAAATGTAGGTACTTTTCCATTAGCTATGCACTTGCGATAAATCGCCAAATATAGCCCTTTTTTTTTATCTCTTTAGTTCATAAGTCTAAAAATTATGGGAAAAAATATTATAAATGAACTCTTTCTTGAATGATTATTCTTTCTATGAAAATTAGTTGTTTTGTTTTTGAAAGTGTTTATATAACTGATTTGTTGAGTCGTCACCAAAACAAAAAATCTGATGTTAGGAAATTTTAACACCCAGCTGAATGAAAAGAAAAGTACCAAAACATACACTAAAATAACACTAGAAAAAAGAAGGTAATGCGCACATAAAAATAATAATGGAAGAGGAGTAAAACTACAATATTCTAACTTTCATTTTGGATATTTTGAATGCAACCTTAATTTAAAAAGATAAAAAAAAAAAAAAAAAAAAAAAAAAGAGTCAAATGAATGCGTCCATATCAGAATCCTAGGATCCAAACCATTCATTATATTTCTCTTTCAATCGTTGGAATGTCTGGATGCGTACCATCATAACTTTCAATGCTTTTCTTACAACAGAATTGTGTACAAATACAGAGTAGTTTTCGCTGCCATCTAAATAATTAGTGATGCAATACTTTTTAAAAGTTCTAACTTCCACTTCGAGAAAAACACGGCATTTAAAATTTAGATAAGAGTTTTTTTAAAAGAAAAACAGCATTAATGTCTTACACGCATATTAGTTTACATTCAGAAATATGCCGTAATTTTATATTTTTCTTTTATATCCTTTCACATGTTGGAATTATATTTGTTTAAATCATTTCCTAATTTATAATAACTGTTCCCGAAATTGTAATTTGTAAAAATAGAGTTAGTGAAAAATAACTATCCCACAAGTTCCAAGTTTTGTCTTGGATTGTATAACATTACTGTCTGTTCGGCATCTGGTTGCAGTAGTATTCATTCAATAAAGAATGAGTTGGATAAAGTAGTTGTAGTGACTCTGATTTTGAAAAGAAGTTCATGAATGTTCGAGAACAATGACAATTTAACAAAGTTTAAGAAATTAGAATTAAAGATCTTCAAAAATAAATTTTTTTGAGCAATAATCACAAAAAAGTTTTGCAACATATTCAATATATTTTAAATGAAGCAGAACTTTGAAATATTAAAATGGTACACACTATATATTATGAGTTCT